>MNCI01023945.1:763672-836060 GCA_015680685.1 Gnetum montanum | reverse complement strand
GTTAGTTTCTCAACCCTTTCCCCTGATAGCATAGAAGATAAGCCGAAAATACCAAAAAAATCACATACCTCAGACTTGCTTAACCATACACCGTGACACTTACAAGCAAGCCTGGGAAGACAATGAACGATTAACCCCAAGTGTTTCTTGTGGCGTTAAGGCATTTAGTCTGCGGAGTTCGACCAGATCGCGCGTGTACGCTCGTATTCGTATGGTTGAGTGTAGGGGTACCTCGCCACTCATCAATTAGTAAAGCTATCATTATAAAATGTAATATGACTATAAGTTTATTCTTCTAAAATCATGTTATAAATTATTTTCACCTTTTAAACTCTTTCGAAATGTAAAAAAAATGGCTATAGATACTAGGGATGTCAATCTCTCTTAAAATTTATTCTAACATAAAGTATATATCAATAAGTAAAAAATAAAGTATGCTTATCATGGGAAAATAAATTGATTTATAATATCACCATCCAATATGGAGTTACAAAGTCTTAAAAAATACAAGCAAGGAAGAATAAACTATCATCATCAACTAGTAAAAGATTTTATATTTACATTTAATAAATTGTGAAAAATATTGGATGATGATTCACCCGTTGAATAAGGGATGGTGTTCTTCATTATGAATTCTAAAGGCCATGGAGGTTCCTTTGATGGTAAAAGTGAAACATTTACAGTAGTACTTGAAGACTCTTATGTAAAATATTTTTTGAGAAAATCATTTTTAATATCATTGTACACTATTAACAAAAATATGGTGGATACATTGTGAATATAGTTGGCAATTCATAACTCATCTTTGAAATAAGAGATAATAACTAGTTGTAGTGGGAAGTGAAATCCTTTGTGATTACTTGTTCCTACAAGCTTTACAATGTGTTTTTTAATGATTATTTTTATCATTAAATGTTTTTGATAAAGCATATTTCTACATAGTTATGTTTGCTATCCACTTCTAGGAAGTATCTAGCTCTTCTTGGATTCAACCATTGTCTTGTCTACCTTCAACTCCACTATTCTCACCATTAACTCTTAAACTTTGCTTGCAAGTTCAAGATTAGTACTAGAACCCATAGTGTTCCTTACCTATTTGTCCCCTTCTAACTTAGTAGCTTATTTCTTTGTAAGCTTCAGGGCATCATATAGCTCCTTCTTAAACTTATTAAAAACGTTAGCATATTTATCTTTTATCTTTGTCTTCATAGGCTTACTTTAAATCTTTATTTAAGCCCTCATTTTATGCTAGAGTGGTGTCAATAATTTACTTATTATTATTTAGCTTGGTATAGAAGGCCTTGGGTTTTAAATAATAATCAATTATGGTGTAGTTCAAAATTATCAAATTATAGAACAAATCATTACTCACAGTAGTTAAGAAGAACATTGCCAACTAATTGATTTCCTTATTTATCATGCCCTAGATAACTACTAGAGGGTTGTCCTTATTGATCTTTTTAAAATCCTTTCATCAAGTCTCAGTATATAGTATTTCCTCCACTAGGTTTTTTTCTACAAAGGTTTTGAAATAATTAAATGTTACCTCATAATGGATAACTTTATTTTACAAGCTGCACTACTCCAAAAGTGATCTCACTGTGGATGAAGATAAATAGTCACTTAGTAGTGTGTTCCATATTTTAGCTTGAGCTTTAGTAGGCTATTTTAAATAAGGAACTTCTGTAATAGTTTTCTCTTCTTTGGAAAGAGCCTTAATAACTAGTCAAGATACCATCTCTTTATTCTTATCTTTCACTATTGTTGACATTTTGGTATGTCAAAACCTTGAGGAAAATGGAGAACATAGAATATTGTGGAATGTGATGTTTTTGTAGGGTATGAAGGAGAGCTTAAAGAATGACATCTACAAAGAGATCTCAAAGTGGATACTACAAGGACTCCCAGGTGCCAAACCTTCTCGTCGATGTGAAGGGAGCATGAATGAGTATGAATATGTCTAAGTGGAGACTACAAGAACTCAAGGAAGCAAGGATAAGTAAGAAGACTACAAAATAAAAGAAGATGCTTTAATGACTAAGAAGAAGCTTTGAGAATCAAAGTTCAAAACCTAAGAAGACATCTCCCAGAAGTAGAAGACATCTTGGCCAAAGTGGAGTTGACTCAAAGAAAACATCTCCCAAAAATAGGAGATATCTCCTTTCAACAAAAGAAATCTCCATAGAGACATTCCAATTTCAAAAGAGATGTCTCCTTAGAATTGAAGTCAATTTCAAAGAGACATCCAAATCTCAAAGGAGAGGTTTACACTAGCTGTTAGATAACCATTGCATGAATTCTGAGGTATTTTCAAAAACTTTGAGGCTATAAGAAGACTTGATTTTCTTGGGTATTGTGAAAGTATTGTGCATGAATTATCACTATCAAAGTAATCATTGTATATTGTACTTGTGTATTTCATTTGTAAAATTAGTTATTTGATTGGTTGTTGAATTCTTCTTCAAAGTACAAGGACCTATAATTTAAGTTATAGTATTTCCTTGTGATTTTGTTTTTCTCTTGTTGCCCTATTAGGGTTGATGTGCTTCTTGCAAGAAGGCATCACAATTGAGCTTGTCGGGATCCTGTGGGATTGAGTGTTTGTATAGCATCAAAACAATCTAAAGTAGAGCTCAATTTGTAAAGGTTGTGGGATCCTTAAAACAACTTTTTAAGGTTGTTGGAACCTTGCAAGGTTGAGTGGTTTCACAGTGACAAAATACTCCAAAGTGGAGGTTAGAGCTTGTATAGGGTGTGGTACCTTTCAAACCACATTTTAGAGAAACAAAGTCCAAGGGTGTGCAAGTGATCTACCCTCCGAGTGTGGACTACCCAAGTTGGGGAACCATGTTAAATTTGGTTATGGCTTTTGTGGCTTTAATTTTGATTTGGGGAACTTATTCATTCCCCCCTTCTAAGTTCTTGATCCTTAATTATCATAGTGATAATATGAAGATTCAAATTTTGAAAACAAATTCAAAAGTAAATAGAAAATAACTATAGGAGAAATAAGAGGATGAGGATTAATAGAATGAAAGTCTTATCCCTTAAACTCCTTGTTTAGATTAAAATTTAGTTCACTTGACTTTCTTCCTTTATTGTAGCATAGAATAGATTGAGAAGAGGTCATGAGATAGTGTTTTTTCCATCCTTAACTATAATATGAAAAGAAATAATATCTTCCAAGCCAAAGTAAGGCATCTTCAACTATGAAATCAAAATTTTGGTAGTGGTGGTGATGTAGCCCTTTCCCCATTGTTCTTCATTAACAAAACATTCTAAAAATCGGTTATTGGGGAACATGTTCTAATTTTCAAAATAATCTATTTTCATCATCTAAAGATAGAACCATAGGGCTAAATTCTAGAAAACCCTCAAGTATTTTCATCCTAAAAGCTGAAGTAGCTATTATTGTAGGTTCTCACAAAATATTTCATCAATGATGGGTCATTTAACACTATGAACTATAGGAAAGGTATGAGACCAAATTTTTTCATCTTTGTAGATAAACATGCTTGCACCAGATGCATGGTCAAGCTCAAATCAAAGTAATGGTATTGAACACTAATCCTTGAAGCTAAATATCTTAAATACTCACTTATTATAAGAAGTCATCAAAATTGTGTGACTTGTTTACCACAACATCCTAATAAGCTACCATTGCAAAGTGAAGCCTTATTTTCCTTCTTATATCTTTGAAGGATGAGGCCTCATTATGAGTATTGCCATCATGACCTTTTGGTTGCAATGCTGGCAATGGTGACAATGATGGTTTCTATGTTGTGTCATGTTCTAAAGGCCTAGGGAAAGATGATCTTATATCATGCTTCCACTTTATAAATACATGTGGTTGTCTATATCCTCTTACACCATAAATTATTTTGGTGAATAGTTACTTAGAAAACTATAAATAGTTATGGTTTCAAAAGCTAATATAAAAAAATTAGATGCATAATTATAAATTTTTGTAATAACCAAGAAAATGTGCAAAAAATAACTTAACCATAAACTAAATTTAGTAGTAGATTAATTGAAAATTTTACATCCATTTTTAGAAAATGAAAAATCCTCATTATCATGATATTTTTGCAAAGTTTTAAGATTAAAGTTATTCTAAAACTTACTAAAATCCATTAAGAAAAACAACAAATTAAGAGTGTAACTACCTTAGAATGATTTACACTATTTGCTTCACTACTTTAGAAATTTTGCAAATTTTATTAAGAGCTTGAATATGAGAACAAAATGTTGTAACTTTATTTTTATACTTACCTATGCATTTAATGCATCCAAAATCTCTATCATTGTAATGTGTCCATGATTTAGATGAACAAATTCATCATAAGCTACCTCTAATACCATGTTAATTGTTGTGATGAAATGATCATAAGATCTAATGAAAATTGAGAATAATTATGTTAACTCTAATAATAGGAAAGATGTTGATGTTATGTTCCCATTGTGAAGTTTGAACATATATGGCATTGAGAAATTAAGAGTTGAGTAAACACTTTTAGATAAGAACTAAATTATACATGTTTCTACATAACTTTTGTATTAGAGTGAACATCAGGATGAAAGATATATATAGATTTGAGAGAATTGTTATGTTAATTGGTAGAACAAACATGAAAAATAGATAAAACTAATTATTGAACATAAAAAATAGTATTTGCCTTAACAAATCTTAACTAATAATTTTAAATGATACAAATACCATGATAGTGTATCAAACGGTGATAGTGTATACAATAAATCATAGTGTTACTTCATATAGACATACTTTAGAATGTTGACCTTGATAACAAATATCAAATCCTTAATACTAGGTGTGCTTGAACTTACTCTAGTACCTATGGTTTTAATGGCTAGGATGTTGGTAGTTGTAATAGAACTTAACATGGCTATTGCTATGGAGTTTGGTGGTGGTGTTTTTTTCTAGATCTTTGAGGCTAGCTTGATTTTCATTAATTCCTTTCATGAAGCTATGAAAGCTCCTTAAAGGGTATCAATTTCATAGCGACTTATCCCTCTTGATGAGTTGTCTAGTGACATTTTATAAGTTAATTATAAGCCTTAAACTCAAGAAGTGTCATGTGCACCTTGTGTTTGTAGTTCTAGTATGTTTGGTTTAGGTTTATGTTTCCTAGGCATGCAACATTACTTCTCGTGTTACCTTTTTGGGTGGTTTGCATGCCTTGAGTCTTTTTGGATGTTTCTACCTTGGACACTATGAAACCAAGTATCTTACCAATCTTAACACCAAAGATACACTTCTTAGGATTAAGTCTAAGCTCATATTTTAAGCAACATCAGAGCACTAAATCAAGGTCATGTGTATGGACACTAGCTATTTTGGACTTAACAACTATTTCATCAATGTAATCATTCAATAATCCTAGCATGTAGTCATTGAATATCTAGGTCATTGCTCATTGGTAGGTCACTTGGTTGTATCCCAAGAACCCATCCATGAAGGATAGTAAGGCATGATTAGCCGTAGTATCAATGAGTTAATCAATACTAGGCAATGGGAAATCATCTTTAATGGTCACCTTACTAAGGTCTCAAAAATCGATACAAATACAAATGCTCTCATTTTTCTTGGAAACTACCACTATGTTGGACATCCAATCAGCATAATCAATAGCTTGGATGAAACCTGCTTGGTAAAGTTTCTTGATTTGATCATGAACTCCTAGGGCCAAATTTGGTCTAATTTTGAAGACTTTTTATTTAATGGGTTTGATACTAGAATCTAGTATGATGTTGTGTTGTACTAAACATGGGTCAAGTCCTAGCATGTTCTCGTATGACCAAGAAAAGGCTTTAACATTATTTTGAAGGACCTTGGTGATGCCTTAGCCCTATTGTGGTTTAAGTGAGGAACTTAGTTTAAGTATTTTCTCCTCCCTGTTGTGTGTTGTGGTAGGAACCTTAGCTAGAGAGTCCTTAGTAATGTCACTGACCTCAAGGTCAAAGTTTTTAGCTATGTACTTAGGACATTCAAGGTACTTTTCTATCAAGACTACATGGTCAAATATGTTTTCAAGCTCAAGATCTAGGTAATCAGGGTGAATGGATCATTCCACATTACCATAGGGTCCAACTAGGTTTAGAGGTAGACTAAATTACATTCATGTGTCCATGTTCTAGCCCTACACATCAACCAAAAGTACATTAAGTAGCATCTGTGTGACATAATTTACTAAATAATGCTAAAACGATGCAAAATAATATAGTATTAAAACACCATGGGGCATAATAATGTTCCAAACAAAGTAAAACAAGATATAGCAAGGCCAATTAATGTCATAAATTATTGAAAATGATATTCAACTACCTCAAATGAAGGTGAAAAAAGGCCAAATGCAATCAAAATGTGTCAAAAGAAGGCCAAATGATGTAAGATTGTGAAAACGACATAAAATGGAATCAAAATGATACCACATGACATCAAATGAAGCTCTAACAATGAAAAGATGATGTCAAATGATGAAAAATGGTGTTAAGATAGTATAAAATGATGAAAGTTTTTCAACATGGCCAAATGAAGTCAAAACTATGAAAAATGGCACCAAATGATGGCAAATGATACCAAATGATGCCAAAATTATGCAAAATGATCTCAAGGCCAAACAAGGTTGAATGATGTTAAAAATGATGCAAAATATTCTCAAATGACACCAAATTATATTAGGAAATGATATCAAATGAGATCAAATGATGTTGACTCGGTGAGACTTAGTCAAATAAGGTTGCACAAGTATGGAAATAGTATAAATAATAATATTTATTTTTAGTTTGAGTTTTCATAATTGAAATAAATACAAATTCAAGGAAAATAAGCTCTAAGCTGCCAAAATAGGTGAAAACTTGAAGAAAATATGTTGCTATTTGTTAAAATTGGCAAAAAGCTAAGGAAAATAAGTTATAAATTGTCAAAATTAGCAAAAGGCTAGAGAAAAAAAGTTTTGAAGTGTCAAAATAATAAAAAAGCTAGAGAAAATAGGTTTTAAATTGTCAAAATATTTTAAAAGCTAACAAAAATAGAAAAATTTTACAAAATAAAAGAAAAATCTTGTGAAAACTAGTTGTAATTTTTTAGAGAAGAGGTTTTTTATGGTAAAAACTATTTAAAAACTAAAACTTTATGTTTTCAATGTGTGGGGATGGAATCCCAATGTGTGAGCATGTTATCACCATCCTAATGTGTACAGCCTTCATCCCTAGTGTACAGGTAGTTTGACTTGGATTTTAGGCTTGTGGAACCCACAAGGCAATGTTTAGGTAGTTTTTGTCTTATCTAGTGGTAATATGGTTTCCACATGTTGGTCCATGGATTACCACAACATCCAAGGCCTAGTATCCCAACGTGTGGGATTTTTATGACAATTTAAGAGGGTTTTCTACCAAGTTTTTCACCTTCCCATGCACTTATGGTAGCATCCAAGGCCTAGGAGTTAGATCTATAGTTTTGGTGCTTTTTGGTGCAAAGAATGAACTATTTTAAGTAAGCTTGGGCTTTTTAATGCCCCATACATTGGCTCACATGTTGGCTAGTGGTTTTTTAATGTATGAGGATTAAGGTGATAGCTTATGAAGGTTCAAGGATGATTTTGACAAGGTCTTTTACTTCTGAATGCTTCTAGTGTAGTGCCTAGAGTTCTGTAGTCTATTGGTTTATTTTGGTACAAGTTATGGATGGTATTGAGCAAGTTTAATATGGTTTTGACCCTATATGTTGTTCCACACATTGGAGAGTAATTTTCCAATGTGTGAAAGCTGGCTACCCAAACCACTGCAGAGGAGGAGCAACAATGTAAGGAAGAATAGGAAAGAGCATCCATGGAAGCTCTAGATGTTATGGATTCGATCTTTGATGATTTTCCTCCAAAAGATAACCCTTCAATGAATATACCTCAAAATTTTCTTGGTAAACTTCAATGTTGTTTATGTTTTTATTTTTAAGTTTTGCACACTTTTTTTTGTAAAATATATTTGATAGTTATGGTCATTGTAGTACATAATCTTGCTCCCAAATCATATACATCTACATTCTATCCCATATCTTGGGTGGAGGCCCTAGACAAGATAGAGTTCATGCAAGGAATGGTAGATGACATAATTGACAAATTATAACAGATAGCTCCTAAAGTTGGTAAGTTCAATGTTTTTGCTTTACATTGCTTTAATTTTTAATTTTTAATTATTATGTATTTTTATGTTTTAAAGCTACATGGCTTAAGGAGTTTTTTAAGTGTTCTAAATGTTTTTGTTATATTTTTATTTTATATTATTTATCATTATTTAATTTTTTTATCTTATGCTTTTGGCTATGACAGTGTCCAAATTTAGATGGGATTCTATGCATGACATGGAATTTGATGATCTTCCTAAGGTACCACCTAAAGTGAAAAATGTTCCATGAAGAATGAACAAAGGGGCTACCAAGTATGTTGTATCATGTGCTAAGATAACTTGGGAGTCCCAACACTCCAATGAGTTTCTATGAGAGAGGGTTGTGACCTTGGAAAAGGAGAACAAGCAACAAGTAGCTAAGAACAGGAGACTTAGAGATCACAAAGAGTTTATAGAGGCTCGTGTGGCCAATAGAGACTCTTTGCACACTAAGAAAATTGAGTGGTCATGCTACTAGAGTGCTATCCAAAGTAAGATCGCTCTAGTTAGAAGCAACGTTGAGAAAGACATGTAGATGGAGCTACTAGTTCATAAGTCCAAGGAATTAAGAGATTATTGCACTTGGGGATTGGAATGGGGAAAGAAACAAAAGGTTCACAAGAAGCAATATAAGGCAGACAAGGAGAGTTACCTAGAGTTATGACATGAGGAGGCCATGGAACTACAAAAACATGAGCTATTTATGTAGGGAATAGACACAGAGGCCATCTTTAGTATGTTCACGAAATCAATGATGACCGTTGATTCTCCCACTCCTGCATTTGGGAAAACTACCATAGTTAACCTTTCCCATGCTCCTCCTGAGCGGATAGGTATTAAAAGAAGAAATATCTTGGTAGGAGTGGATCTAGGAGAAATTGATTGGCCTAATATGAGTGAAAAGCAAATTCTTCATAGGTTAGAAACTGGCCTACAAAATTTTTCTCTTGAAGACATCACTCTCGAATCCCCTAAGATTGGTGAAAAATATGTTTTAAGTTTTATGTTATAATTCTTGTTGTTTTTTTAATGATTATATTCCTTGGTCATTATGGTTACTAATTTTTTGTATGTTTCATTGTTCACAGGCTTTAGGTAATAATGATGGTGACATTGGTGATGACATTGATGATGACCCTTCTACTCCTCCTATGGCTTAGCCTTGGTTACTTTTGGACATGTCTTGTTTTTTTTTCTTTTTGTTATGTTATTATAGTTATTTTATTTTGGCTACCATAGCCTTGGAGACTATGTATGATTATTACTCTTTATTGTCATGTGTTGCACAATGCAACTATGGCTATTAGACATGGGCTTTTTATTATTTTACATTATTTGTCACACAATGTAACCATCACTACTAGTTTGATTTTAAATTTTTAGTTTCTTATGTTTTATAGTTTTTATTTTTTTTTATATTCTTTGCGTGAAAGGCTACAAGTTAGAACAATAAGGTCTCAAAATAAAATTTGATGATAAAACAAAGAGTATAAAAGTATAAAACAAGGCATAACTTTTAAGTAAAAATTGAAAGTAAAGTGATGAATTAGATAGGTTGTAATCTATATAATATAAAGATAAAGGAGACCATAAATTTTCTAGTTTTAAGCCTTGACAGGCCACCAATTTTTTGCCCTAGCAAGCCATGTTTTGTATTCACATTTTCTATTTTTTATATCATTTTTTAGTTTCATATAAATGTAAAGGAAAATAGGCATGAATTGTAAATTTATACAAAAATGTATGGCAAGGCTACATAGTAAAATGATAAATACGATGTAACAAGACAAACACTTGTGAAGAAAAATTGAAAATATGTAAACAAAAGTTGAAAACAAGGCTACAAATCAAAAGGCTACATCATAGTATATGAGGCTATGAAACTGAGTGACATACTCAACTGTGCAATTATTGTCTAATTTTGAGAGATTAGGAAATTTGTAATACCTTTGTTGCATGATTTTGTACTTCCCATTCCCCTCACTTACAATGTTAAATGGGAGTTCTTCCCATGATTTGTTAATGGCCTCATCATGTTTGGTCTTGGCTTGGTTGTCATCGTTGCAATTTGTGACTTCATTTTTTGTTGTAGAATCTTCTTTTTGAAAATCCACCTCAGCTCCTTATTCCATGTCGATGTTATTGATGAATATGGAGACTGTGCCATCTCCATGGATTATAATTTCACCTTCCTCATAATGTAGGTGAACTTCTTCATGGATCGGGAAAGAGACTGCTCATAATTTACTTAATCGAGGCCTTCCTAGGATCAAGTTGAAACCTAGTATTCCCTCCACCACTAAGAAATCAGTGGATGTAGGAAATTATTCCCTAACTATGAAGTCTAGGGATATGGACCCTTTCATAACTACCCATAGCCCATTAAATAACTTGAGGGAAGAGGTGGAGGTTCCCTAAATGTGTTCTACCAAGCTTAAACACTCCATAATGAAAAAAGGTATAACGTTCATTGTTGTCCTATCATTAACATGTATCTAGTATACCTTGTATTGACTAATCCTTATCGTTATGAAGAGAGGGGTCCTTAAAACCTCATCATTTTGTGTGTTGGTCTTTACCGCACTATTACTAAGTGTCAAAGTAGTTGACCTCATTTCTTCCTTAGGTGAATATGGTACCATTACTACATGAATGAATTGCTTGTTAGCAGGGATATCCTCACTCATGGAAATAGAAGTTAACATTCTAACTAGCACTTTGTGATGTGCAAGGGAGATCATGACTAGGTTGTCCATGCTTAAAGAGGTATTCTTCTATTTTAGGGAGAGCTTGACCTGCTCCATGGCAATGAGGAAGTCTTTATCATTGTTGGATAGTATCTCATGTTTTTTTTTACCTTGACTTCCTCCATTTTACTAAAAATTTTGATCTCATGTTTTAGTATTTATTATTTAGGCTTCTTTTCTTTCTCTTGTTTTTGGTTACCCTTCCTACATTGGCTTGTTGAAGTAGCTTGGGTGTTGGAATCCATTGGTATTACTGAAATTGGAGTAGGTTTTGGTGGATCTACCTCCTTCCACACCTTTGATTGTTTATTGTCCTTAGCCTTAGGCTTAGGAGCTAGTTTCTTACGTTGTTTTGATGACAATTTTTTAATTATCTAATTGAGAAGAGGTTGAGGCATTAGCTACCATGAGAGAACGTCAGTCACTTTGGGCTATGGGCTTAGTGGTGATAAAAGAGGCACTCTAATAATGAATGGTTCTTTGGAAGGCATAGGTGATAGTATCCTTATCACAAAAGAAGTCCTTGAACTTGATGAAGTTGAAGCCCTTTCGTCATGAGGAAGTATTTGAATCACAAGCAACTCCCTCGCAGGTTTAGGATTGTTATTAACATTGAATGTAGCTATGGTAGAGATGACATTGTTGGTGTTTAGCAAGTCCTTGTACACTTACATGCTTTGGTTCTAGGACCTAACTAGGTTAAATGTATCTAAGACTAATTTTTCATCATCTATCATTTTTTAAATCTAAGAAAAAATTAGTGTCATTGCCAAGAAGATGGTGATAATGGTAGAATCGATCTAGTTTAAAGTATTTGAGAATGGGTAGGTCACCTCAAGTGGCCATGATGGGATCCTTAGTGATCTCACACAAGCAATCATGCCTCTTATAGGCATTGTTAGTTAACTATTTGTACTATATATGACCACTTTTGAGCAACTAATCAAGTAGCTCAAATGGTTTCACAAGCATTTTTGTGTATTTGAACCAATCTTTTCTTTCAAAGTTTGACCTAGGAAGGTTAGAGGTTGGAGCATCAAATGTTGAAGGTTGAGTTCTAATGGTAGGGGCCTTTGGTTATGTTGTCTTTAACCTCTATGTTATTTTTTCATCTTTGGCCGCTATGGTCATGGCTACATGGTTTTTTTTTCCTTTGTCCCTATCCCTTCTCATGTGTTGGTTTTTGTATATTACATAGGTAGGGTCATTACTAGCTTCCGCAACATCTTCTATGTTTTTGGTTTGGGAAAAGGCTTAACTAAGTGAGCATGGGTCTTGGTAGTATAGTTTAGATTTTACAAAATCATTAACCACCTCCTTGAAGATGGCCAAAAGATGTGTCTTAGAGATGGACTTAAGAATTTCATTAAGGATGGAGTTCCATCTCTACGTGAATTTTTGGAAAAGTTCAAGAGGTCCCTATTTGACCTTCATAAGCTGGATCAGTGTGGTGTCAAGTTTCAAGTCATATTTAAAATGGTTAACGAACTATGAAATCAAGTCCTTTAGAAAGGCAGTAAGCCTCTAGGTAACACATGGTACATAGGGAAGATATGCGTAACAGTATGGAGCCAAGCTTATAATAACAAGCACCTAGAATGGAAGGTGATAAGATGCAAGTTAGGGTCACCCCCACTGTTGTATTTGGTGAAGTGGGGAATTGGAATGCCTGTGGGGAGAGTTATCTTCAAAATGACAGGATGAATGGGATCATCTTGATAGAAGTCCATAATTTTAACCATTTAGGTGGTGGAGGCCTTAAGCTTCCATAGCTCTTCAGTGAGATCCTGGATCATTTGGAAGGCTTGATCCATGCCTTAAGGCATTCGTATGGGTTGTGGTGTTTGAACTAATGGCTATGGGGGAAGTTGGGTGGCCTAGGATCATGCTATCAACATCAGTATGGATGGGAGTGGTTGTGTAACCATGGACATAGAAGGCTTAAATGGGTAAAAGGAGGTTTGATTGGAACGTGAGGGATAAAGACAACAAAGGGATTATGAGAGGCTTATGAAGCCTAGGATCTTGAAGAAGGGCCCACTGTGATGAAGAAAGTATGTGATGTGAAGGATATCACTAGTGATGATCATAGGAATTAGGGTTGAGTTGTAAAGGGTATTGATGAGAGTGAGGCAAAGTGGGTTACTAGCTAAGATAGGTATACTGAAATAATAGGCATTGGGCTAAACATGATAGGGTACAAGAGAGAAGACTATGAAACCTAACTCATAGTGGATACTAGAGGCATGGAGTTAGGGACAATTTTTATCTAAGACTGATTATTGGAAAAGATCACCTATGAAGGTATTAGGTTCATACTGCACCTCAAACTCAGCTTGGTCTTTCTGGTTTTGTTCTAAGCTAATTTTCTCACTCACCTCATCATTGTTTACTACTACTAACACATATGTATGGAAGTTGGTTATCTTAATTATGTTATAGGGTGAAGGAATATACTCCTTCCTATTTCAGTGGATGATCTTAAATTAGTGTTTACACTCCAATCTATGCATGGAATGAGAAGGCTATAATATTCCTTGTTAATGTTGGTATAATATGAGACTTGTCCTTGTTGCCTAAGGAATTGCCTACGTTCTATCATAGCTGGATCCCTATGATCATAAACACTTACAACTTGTTGGTTTGAGGCCATGCATATTATGTTATGAGGCAAAACCATGCAATGGTGAAAAGACATAAATGAAATGAGGCTAACTTGTTATATAACTTGGTAAAGGCCTTAACTCTTTTTTTAATAAGGTTTAAAGCTTCCAACGTGTGAGACTTCCAATGTACAAAAATCTTAGTCTGTGGGACTATCAACATGTGGGACTTCCAACATGTAGAACTTCCAGTGTATGAGGGTGCAACTTGTGAAAGTTACAACTTGTGAAACTCTAATGTGTAAGAGTTCCAATGTGTGAAACTATAGCTTGTGGGGGTTATAAAGAGTGTAAGTTGTGGCTTCTAAAGCTATGACTAGAAACTATAGCATATGAGGGTTTCAAATTATGAAGCTCCAACATGTGGGGCTTCAACATGTGAACTACAACTGTGACAAAAAAAGAAAAAAAAATTCAATTTTTTTTTCTAAAGTGTAATAATGTTGTGCAATGATAAAAGTATTCTATAATGTGTGTAGCTAGAAACAGAAAATTTATAAACTACAAATGCAAGAAAAAAATAGCCAACACTTACCAAAATCACAAAATTGAATATTCAACTTGTAAATGCATAGAATAAGAGCAGTTTTGGATATTACAACAACAAAAATTGTAATAAATATTCTATTTAGAAAAGGTTGGTTTTAGTTCACACGTTGGACTTTGGGAAAATTCAAAACAATTTTTAACAGTGAAAACAAGTAATCAAATATTGGTGTAAATAGGTTTTTAGTGAAGAATTTATGTGGAACCTCCTTCTAGCGCAAGAAATTATAACAACTAGAAAATTCAGTGTTGGAAGAACCAAAAATTTCAAAGAAAAATAGTTTAACTTTGAATCCACGGGCATCAAAAAGGATCCAGAGCACCTTAAATAGTCTTGACAATTACTTGAGAACTTGGAAGATCTATTACTAAATATTGTGAAAATAAAAGAATATGAACATAAACATGTAAACACATAGTTGAATCCAACACTAACACCAAGACAAACACAGAGCAAAATTATACTGCTAAACAAAGAAAATTACAAACTTTATAATAAATATTATGAAAAAAATAGGTTAAACACGTTTTGAATTGTATAGATTGGGGCTGTTACAACTTGAGAGTATGAAATATATCTTCACAACTTGGTGTAGGAGGTAGGATGTCTTCCACACTAATTTGCACTAGTCTTCTAAACTAATCTTCACTAGGGTAATTACTACTACAAGTTTTATTGCTCTAGTGATTTGTCCTGGTGATGAAAGCTATGGACTTTTACATTTTACTTTGCTCCAAAATTTTCAAGTTTGGCTTAAAGAAAAGATCCAAAAGTCCTTCAAAATAATGCAAATTTTGGTTTAAATAGGCTATGAACATCTTGCTTTCTTTCTGGTTGATTCTACCATGATTACTACCAAATATCAAACACATTCTAGAACATTTTGGAAGCTTTTTAGTGGCCAAAATTTGAAATGTATGAAGCACCATCATTTTTTAACTTTTTGAGCTTAAAATACCAATGTATATGGCACTTTTTACCATCCAAAATTGTAGCGTGTGGATCACCAATGTGTGAAGCCTTTCCTACCACATTTGGCAATGTATTTGAGTAATTTTCAAGGCCCAAATTATCTGCACATGAGCTGCCAACATATGAGACTTTTTCTACCAAATTTAGTTGCATTTTGAGCTATTTTCATGGCCCAAATTTGTATCTTGTCAACCATCAACGTTTTTGACCTTGGTTGCCAAAGTTGGCAATGTGTTTAGCATTTTGGATTTTCACATGTTGGCACAAGTGAAATTAACAACATGAGAGTCATAGGTTAAATTTTTACACATTAAAATTATTAAAACATTGTATGAAGAGGGTCATGGAATAGGATTTTTGATGGGAAATAAGACAATTGTTTCTGCCTTCAAATTCCCATCAAATTACAATATTAATTTTGGCTACAAAGGCTTTCACATGAATTTTCCTTAAGGTGTTTTACACGAATGGGCCTTACATGTGTATTGACTAAACAAGATGTTTAGCCGAAGGCTTGGAAAGATGGGAAACATCACATTTTTACCCACTTTTCATCTTGTTTTACCACAAAAAAACTCTATAGACTTTCTTAAATATGCATTAAAAAATGGAAAATGTACATGGTACATAGAATTAAGCTTTTTGTGAAGTTTTGGATCTCACTTCTTAAGCTTGTAATCAACAAAGTGACCCAATCAAACCTAGTTCCATCTATTAACACTTTTCTCATAGTCCAAGCATGTTGCATTCTCATGGCTTTCTTTTAAGACAATAGCATAGGAAAATCTAGATCAAAATAGAGGGTAAAACTTGTTCACCTCCTCAATATCACAGTTATCAAACCACAATGCCACACTAGGAGCTAATTTGAGCTAAGCCTCTATATACTCTCTACAACTAGAGTCTTTCCTTGTTTTAGTTGTCATATTAACATCATTAGGAGGTATGAAAAAAATATTATAAAACAATTCTTCTTCAACATTCAAAACTATAGGCAAACAATGTACATGAATAAAAAATTTGGTAACTTCCTCATTAAATAAATCAATAACATTTAACATTTTAGTAAGTGACATAGATAGAATATGAAATATAAAAGGTTCAAACAAACTTGTATTAATTATTTTCTATTGGATATCTACAGAGGCCTTGTTTGATAACCATTCTTATGCCTTATCTACCTCATCCCACTTAAGAAGAATCTTCTCCTTAGTTTGACCAAAACTAATTATGGTGATGGTAGACTTACGCACAAAATCTATCATACAACTCATACTTAGCCTAAATAACCAATGTGACATAAATAAGTAAAAAAATTTAAACAATAAATAATAATAAAATAAAAATAAATTACACTTAATTGACTTAGTAAGTAAGGCTAAAAATTTACTTTGAATGGACATCGATGCTCCTAAATTTTGGAGATTCCAAAATTTATAAATATGTTTAGTAGTCATATACTTTAGGTACACTCGAGAACACCTCATCTTGTACCTGGAAACTTCTACATGAAGTTGGTTGATTACTTACACCATAATGTTATCCTCTTGTTTGAATTCCATAACGTTGTGTAGGCTAAGAACAAGGTTTGGTAATTTGATACTAGTCCACCTCTTTGAACTTTAAACCTACAAATTAAAACATAAAATCAATTAAATAGATAACCTTAAAATCAAAATAAACATGTTGAATTAAAGCAAAGATTATCCTTCCAACATGTAGACATTTCTAGGAGGATCCTAGAATAAAGTAATTGGCCTATGAACTAGCATTAAAGTATTTTTGGTGTTATATTATGAATAGATGGCCATTTTCTAGATACACGATAATTACCAAATCCTTGCAGAGTATGAATTCCCATTGTGTTCCAATTTCATTCAAGCCTTAGGATCATCAACCATGTAGTTAAGGATGATGACAATAGCAACATCTATAGCAAAGTGTGATCATATTATCACACTATAATTCCAAAACAAGTATAGTAGGAACTCCTTGGCACTAGGCCTAAACTACACATAGGATTTTTCATTGATGGTCATGTTAAACATTCGACTATTCTAGAAGATCATTCTAGTATAGCAAAAAATGCCCACCATGTCCACCAGAATCAAAATTGGTTTCAATGTAGCCATGCACACAGTCAAAACATTTAGAACATAAATCATTAAAAAAAAAAGTAAAACATAAATAACCATAAAATTGATAGTGTTTATATGTAAAAGCATAAATAAAAGGGTGGGCAAGCTTGTGAGTAGAGTGCAATTCAATCAAGATTTAACTACCATACATCCCAACTGACATAGAAAAAATGTGTTTGAAATTTTGTCAAATAGTTGACATAAAAAAACAAATTAGACATTTTATCAAACACTTGACATGAAAAAAACTAAGTTTGACATTTTTTTCAATAATTAACATAAAAATGAAATAGTTTCACATTTTGAAAATTCAGGTTTGACATTTTGTCAAATAATTGACATACATAACATAAACGGATATTTTAACAAATAGTTGACATGAAACAAGATTTATAAGAAACATATGACCAAGATCAATAGTGCTAAGGCCTAAAGAGCATAAAAATCCAAATAATAATGGTTTAAGAGCTAAAATAACCCAAAATATTGGAAGTGAGGGAAGAGTGAAGCAAAAAATGTCTAATATTTTATAGTCCTAGGCAGTGAAAGGAAAAAACACTACTCTATTAGAGCCAAAGACCAAACATGCTAATCACAAGGTTAAAGAAAAGCTCACAATACCTATCCTAGGCACCAGACACTAAAATGCTACCAAGATGGACAAGAAAAAAACTCAAAAATCTTGCATTTAGACAGGAAATGTGAAAAAAATGCTAGTCCTTGGGATAGAAAAAAATATTTATTTTTTAAAAATTAATCATGCCTCATAAATGTAGTAAACATCATTAATCAAGCCAAAGTGGCCAAAACACTATCCATATAGGTGCAGAAAAATTCCAAATTCACCGAAAATTAACCTAAAAACCCTTATTTAATGTAGAAAGACTGTAGAAAAAAACCTTAAAAAATATAATCATGATCTAGAACCCTACTATGCTGCATTCCACAATACTAGAGGTCAAAAACGTTGACCCTAGGCCTAAAAAACCCCATCAATGCTACACATGTGGCTACAGAAAAAAATCACAAATGTCGAAAAATGAGCAAAACAAACAAAAACACTACGCATGTGACTCAAAAAAATCCAAATCTTCACCATAAAGAGCCAAAAAATTCTAATTTCATTCCTATGGCTGTCAAAGAACCTAGAACCCTAATTCTACACAACCAAAAGCCAAAATTTTACCATACACAAGCCTAGAAAAACGTAGAACATCATTAAATAAGGTCAAAAATAATAGAAAACATAGAGAAATTGGGTACCTGGATGCTGTAGATGTAGATCCCCCCCTTGAAGATGGATTTGAATGCCTTGATAGAATAATCTTCTTAGCCTCCTCTACCTTATCCATGTCTACATTCCTACTTGTCGATCCATTCTTCCTTGCCATGGCTACTAGATCTCAGTTCTTCTGCCTCTAACTGTCAATATGAGAAGCTTGAAATTCCCAAGTTTTCTCTAATATGTTTAGCACCAATGGTATGAAAAATCAAAATTTCCTAGATATGTTGTAATGATAAGGTTTTAAGATCCCAGCCTCCCCTATACACTGTTGGGATGAAATTAAAATTGAAATGAATGTCGCACACTAAGGTTTGATAAGAAATTCCTTGCTCTAACTTAAACATGTTGTGCATAATTGTCCAAATAAGCCCAAGTATGCCCCAAACATATTGCTAAAATGAAAATGAAAATGAAATTAACTCTACACACTAACACTTGATGGAAGAATGATTTTTCTAACCTAAAAAACTACCCATATGTTCAATAGTGATGATATGTAGGCCCTGTAGATCATCAACAAAAAATACTAAAGGTTAAACATGCTGCAAGAATGAAATAGACAATGAAATTAATTTTATACATTGCTCTTTCTTGGCAAAATGGTTTTTACAATATAATATGCTACCTATCTTGCTTTAGTAAAACCACCAAAAGGCCAACAGATCATGCTGATAAAATTGACTATGAAATTAACCCAATATGTTGACTTGTGAAATGAAACTACCTTACTTAACCTTGTTTGAAGTTTATTGTTGTCATATTGTTCCTTACTTAACCTTGTCTACTCTTGGAATTAGTGTGAAACCTTACTTTCATATGTTTTCACTCATTTCTCATTTACTCCTCTTGATAATAAACCTTTTTAGTGTTTAAGAAATTGGCAAGACTATTTAAGATGCCCTAGATCCTTTCAAGGCCTGTGAATCATGGGGTTAAAACTGTTTCGAATAGGACTTTTTGATTTTTCAACATTGATTTTTTCTATTGCTATAGTTTTCTAGCCTAGAAGGAGGGCCTTCACCTAACTTCTTAGCCAAAACCCATCTACAAAAACATTTCTCTAGCTATTTCTACCCTATGATAGTAGTGCATTTGGCAAAACAAAAAAAAACATTTTGGCTTATCTATAACCCATCATTTTATTGTGTAGCCAATTTCACTATTATACTTACAAATTTTAATTTTAAATTATTTTTGATATCTTACAATTCCAGTGTGCACAGTGCTACCCCTGTTTCCTACACTATACAATTCAAAATTTATTTTCATCATTACACTATACAACATTTTTCCTACTCCTTGTCTTTATAGTTTTTTGCATATACATTTTCTATAAAAAAAATTTCTCACATATGCTATAGCCTTGTTTGATTTTTTCTTAGCACTAATACATTGGAAAAAATTGTTGGCTTAGTTGTAGTTGTAGTGTATTTTATTTTCCCTTTGTTTACATATGCTTTAGCCAAATACACTATGCTCGTGTAAGCTACAGCCTCAGATGTGAGGATAGTTAAACTTAGAAGGGGAGGGATGAATAAGTTCCCCAAATTAAAAATTCATTGAGACAAAGAGCACACACCAAATTTAACATGGTTCCCTAACTTGGATAGTCCACACTCATAGGGTAGTTCGCTAACACACCTCTAGACATTGTTGCTCTCAAATGTGGTTTGAAAGGTGCCACAATTTGTACAAGCTCTAAGCTCCACTCTAGAGTGATTCAACACCATGAATCCACTCAACCCCGAAAGGTCTCGACAAGCTTAGAATGTGATTTCTAGGATTCCACAACCTTTACAACTTGAGCTCCACTCTGAAGTGTTGTGGTGTTACACCAACACTCAATCCCATAGGATCTCAACAAGCTTAAGAACAATGCCTTCCTGTAAGAAGTGCATCAACCCTGTAGGGCAACAAAAGAGAAACAAAAATTACAAGGAGAGGATGCAACTAACTTTGCTAATCCTTGTACTTTGAAGTACAACACACTTTGACCACTTACAATAATATAAAAGATAATAAAATGAAGTACAAGAATGATAGAATGAGGTAAACAATGATTTCTTGATGTTAGCACTCAATTATTTTCCAAGCTTACTCATTTTCCAAAAGAATGAAGCCTTCTTATAGCCTATATGTTTTCAAAATCACCTCAAAATTTGTGCAACATCTATTTAATAGTCACTGGAAATGTCTTCTTCGAGATAAAGATGTATTCACAAGGAAGACATCTACTATTTCTGAAAGATTTCTTTTTTAATTTGGCCTCAAGTCTGGGGAGATGTCTTCTATTTTTGGAAGACATCTCTTTTATAGGGGGTAAAAATGAAACTACTTGTTTTGATGTTGGGAGCCTTCAAATGCTTCCAAATAGGTCCCCATAGACCTTATAACCTCCTAGACTCATCAAAATGAGTCAAAAACACTTTGAAATATGCCATAACATCCAAGAATCTTCATCAATAAAAATCAACACAAATAGACACATCTAGCTTGAATTCTTCATATTCGTCCATGCTCCCTTGAGTCCTTGTGATCCCAAATTTTCTTATGAGTCCTTAAGCCCTTTTCTCTTGCTCCTAATTTGCTTATGAGGTCCTTTTCCATGCCTATTATGAAGTCCTTATCCTAATCTTCATTTTTTCCAATGCTCTATGAAGTCCTTGTCCATAATCTTATCATGTAAACACAAAAACCATACAAACATCCTTTGTTCTCCATTTTCATTAAGTTTTTGACATACTAAAGGGTCAACAATCTCCCCCTTTTTGGTAATGTCCAAAACTTAAGAAAATGGGTTAGTATAATTATAATATCACAATATACTAAGCACATCTCCCCCTTTTTAGACATGAACAAAAGGGTAATGAAGAAGTCACATATCTAAGAAGAAAAATTTGCTATGAAAGATATATTATTTTAGAATAGAAACATATAGTTATGGAGAGCCATTGCATCATGAGCATATCTATTCTCATACAAAATTCTCCTCTTGTATGGACAAAACCCAAAAGAATCTATCCAAACAACTCTAAAAATGGTTCATAATATAATTGTGCATAACAAATGAACATTTTGCAAGAGAACCACACTTGATCCACAACAACAAGAACCACACTTGATCCAAGCTTTTCAAAAGATATTTAAGACCAAGTAACCTGTCTCTAAACCAATATTCTTCTAACAATCTAAGAGCAATTTCAAGACAGGTGAGTAAAAACATGCATATTTAATGTTTAAGCAATACATCTTATCATGCTGAAAAAAGTCAAAATATATCAAAAGATTACAACCAAGCATCTAGAAAAAGCATAAACTAATATATGAAAAAAATTTCCTATATATATACCCCATGACTTACCAAAAGAAATTATGTACACCTTTTCTAGTTTCATTCTACCATTGTGAGCAGTAAAGATCTCTAAGGTGAGTACTTATCAACATGCAAAAGGTCATACATTAAATCCTTAACATAGTGAGCATAAGTAAGTTTATATAGCATATAAAATTCAAGAGCTTTGACCAATAAAGACCATCTTTAAGTAACCATTTTAAAGATTCATAAATAAATTTCCTCTTTTACTTTCAAAATGTTACTGGATGAATATGCCCTTTCTTGTTGTTTTTTTATATAGATTCTAGAGATTGGAAGCTTTCAATTATGATATCATATCTTTGAGAGAATCACTCAAGACTCTCCCTATACTGATGCTCCCCCTACATATATGACCCATCCTTTGAAACATCTAGTTTCTTTGGTCATAATGCATCTATTGTAGAGAGATTGGTATTCCCTCCTGAATATTTTATGATCTCCATGTTGCACAAAAATTCTAAGAGCAAGTATGAAGACTAAGGTCTCCCATTATTTATAGCAAAACACATAAAAATCATCACAAAAAAAATAGAAATAAATATTACACATAATTGAGAATTACACAAGTGACTAGGAGATGTCTCCATAAATCTAGAGAGCCATATCAAGTTAGAATTTTGCAAGAAAGACCTTAAGATAGAAAATAATTTCTATTGAAATGATTCTTTTCTTAGAAGATACATGAATTATATTAAAGGTACCAAATCCAATGCTTAAATATCATACATCAAAAACATTTCAAAAGAAATTAGACAATAATGTCAAATCATAAGACATTTAAACAACAATGAGTGTCCAAAAAATATATCAGGGGCTTTTATGTAATCAATATATATTCCAATGGAGAATCAAAATATTTTTCAATAAAAACTTTTAAAAGTTTACAAATACCACAAACTTTCATTCAATTATAGATTAATTACATTATGCTCATTCATTCAAAAAAGATACCATAATTAATTATTCTAATAGTATCAAATATCTTCTCTTGTAAGTGCTTATCTTAATATTTGTAGATTATTGGAGCTAACATCCCATAGCTAGAAATAAATTTAGTACATATCAACACAATTCAATCATTCTTAATTCTCCAAATTAAATACTGATACGATATCTAGTAAGTAAGGAAATAGTTACTTACTTTGATTTACCTTACTTACAATTGAGAATTAAGGTGCCTAGAGTGATAGAGAATGTGATTCCTCTTGTAAGGTTTCCCTTCTTGCATAGACTTCTTCAATTTCCAAGGGTTGTCTTCGTTTCATGAATTTATTGGAGCTAGTCTTCTCATTCTCATGTTCATTCCTCTTGATTCTCCATTCTTTTTGAACTTCCTTATTCTTTTCAGTTGTCCAATCCTTCTTGACTCCTCTCTAATTAGTTTGCCTATGCTTTTTACCCTACGAAAAATAATTTCTAGGCATATTTGGATAAGACCAAGGCATCCTATCATATGACCAAGTGCTCATGTGATAATAATTTAAATTGCACTTCCATTGTTTATGTCAAAATTTATTACAATAATAACATCTCACCTTTTTATAGTAGTTCTTATAGTAGTTAAAATGATCATATCTTAGAGCTTCTCTTGAATGATGATGAGTGGCGAGGTACCCCTACACTCAACCATACGAATACAAGTGTTTCACACACGATCTAGTCGAACTCCAAGGACTAAGTGCTTACGTGCCTTAATGAAACACTCAGGATAAATGAATCATTGTCTTCTCAAACTTACTTGTATTATCACGATTGTATGGTTAAGTAAGCTTGAGGTATATGATTTTTATAGCTTTTATATTTTTGATGTCTTCTACTAATAAAGGAGAGGGAGAGAGAACTAAGTGGCTAACTTACATTAACTATTCGTTAACTAGTTTCTAAATGTTCCTAACACCAGTATCAATTCCCACTTGTCGTACACATCCTAAACTAGTGCAACGCTACTAGGATTACCAAACGCTAATCATTACTAGGTTACCAAGCGCTACACGCATGCTTGAAGCGATCGTACTAAGTGTATTTAATTAAGGGGGTTGAAGGTTGAGAGAGATATTAATTAACTAGGAAAGCATTAAATAATAATTAATTACTAATTAGCTTAATCTGTATGTTGCAAGGTTTATCATAAAGTTCGTCTTTATTACCGTACACAAAATTGTGCTCAGGTACAAATTGCTCGAATAAAGATCCGTTCACTCTATGACTCCTACTACGAGCACACAGAAATAATTCTAACTCTGGAATGACAAAACTGCAAGAGTCTAGCTAAGGGTCTAAGTCTAACTACCCTGGAACCAAGGGTGCTGCCTCTTATTTATAGAAGATGAGACAGGACGCGATATCGCGTATGCGATATCGCGTGGTGGATGTGATATTGCGTATGCAATATCGCGGCTCATCATACCCCCATGACTGAATGAAAACTCATCCTCGAGTTCCTTACAAAATATTGGGAAGGTATGGGATTATTGACTTGAATGAAAACTAATGGTGAATGGGATGACATGTGAATAGATCAACATTACAATACATGGCAACATTAGTGTTCATGACCACAAGAGTGAACACTATACATAATTGACATCCAACCTTATTTGGCAGCTAAGAGAGAAGAGAAGAGAAAAAGACGTGTTGTTGTCGATGCCAAGATTGCACCTTCCGTTGTCCATCCATGACCGTGCCATCAATCTTGTTCCTTACACAACCGTTCTAGCACCAGTCCATCCTAAGTGTTTCCTCCAAGTCCAGTCCATTGCTGTATGATTGCCATCTACACACACAACACAATCACATATGAGCAAGAATAAGTAAATCACAATACAGTTGATACCTTGCCTCGGTGTAAGGTCCATTGGCTGAGTTGTGATATGGCCAATACGGATTCTAGAGATATAACACTAGTGACTACCTAAGGTGTAGGGGTTAGAAAAAATTGAAAAAATTGGACCAAGGCCCCCATGACTAAAAGCGATCCTCCAGTAGCCATAGAATGGAAAAAGATAAGGAATAAGAAAGATGGAGAAAAAGAAACAACAGCAACGTCGATAAAATGGATCTCAAAGATGGGAATGAAAAAAACAAATGTTGATTGTGGAAATGTTTAAGGGAAAGAAGTTAATTGATGCACCAAATAGGAATGCTAGTGGGTCCTCCCCAAAGCAGGCTCATGCCCTCTATGACTTGACAAACCCACATTCAAAGAGTCCATAGGCTCTGAAAATGTCATTTGGAAGCAAGAGTTAAAGACTTAACCCCAAGAATTCACCAAAGAGAAAATAATGCATCAACCAAAATATAGACTACTAATACAAATGGCAATGAGATGGAAAATGGAGAAAGAATGATGGGGAGAAGAGAATGGAATGGAGTCCCAAGAACAAGGTGGTGTACAACCCCTTGTGTATTTATGGTTAATGTAACTGAGTAGATCTCATTCCAAATCCAACCTCAAACAATCCACATCCAGTGACTTCGCATTAATACACTTGGCCAATCCATCCACTTGAAGTAACAACAATGCTTCCGCCAAAGAGTCACCACCATTCCGAGGAAACGAGAAAGGGAAAAGTCGGAAGCGAGAAAGGGCCTTAGTTAAAGGGAACATGTTTGTTTAGTTCCATAACTAGTGCTTGTAGCCTAGATGATTATTTTTTCTGAGGGGTGTGCTTTGAATTCTCACTTTTTTTTATTTGTTTGTTTGTTTTTTTTTTACGTGAGAACCACACCATGTAAAGACTTATTTTTATTGGCTCAACTTCCCGATAATGGAGCAATGTCAGAATGGTAAGGGAAACTCAAGAAGAAAACATCCAAGCACCCAAGAGAATAGCTAGCACAAATGCATCAAATCCCCTTGAAGTCACACCCTTTTCAATCCTTGAGTCCTTCCTTAGTTTGAGAAATGCCCAGTCACCAATTTGTTAATAGTTTTATCATTAAGGAAGGGGACTGTACAGTTCCAAGCTAAGAGAGACCATAGAAATTCATGAATGCATGGATGACGTGGACTCATTGCCTGCTATATCAAAAGAACCATACCTTAGTATCAACATTATAACTCAAAGGTAAAAACCAAACATTAGCAATCAATAGAATACAATTCATACCACCATTAGGAGCACTTATTAGGTGACGAATCTAACAAAACAAAAACAACAAACAAAGACAAAAACAAAAACAAACAATCACACAAATAAATGAAAAAGTATAAACGATGTTGCAAAACAAAAACAAGAAAAGTTAAAAAAAATTTGTAAAACAAAAACTTAAAAAGGAATTGAGGGCCTCAAATGGTTAGTAGAGGTGGTCGTCTCCCCCATGACTGAGTTGGAAGAAGGAGATCTGAAATAGTGAGTAGGGTCATCCCTTCTTAGAGGTATTATGTACACTGACCATTCTAAATTTATGGAAGGGTTTGGTTTGTTGTACATTGACTAGCAATCTCTTATCAAGGCTCTCAAGTCTGTATATGGTCATGGCCCCTGAAGGAAAGGTTGTATGAATAATGTAAGGTCCTTTCCACAGTGTTTGAAATTTTGTGCGTTGTGGCACATGTGTAGGGTTCCAGTAGAGAACCTTATCTCCTAGTTGATACTTAACCTTTCAAATCTTCAAGTCATGACGTTGCTTGTTATATGCCTTGTGCAACTCATTTGATGACAAGGCAACTAATCGGTTTTCATCTAGCACGTTTAAAATTGCCAACCTTTGTTTTTGTGCCAAATCAAGATCGAGGTGGAGGTCACAAGCCATTGATAGTGTACGGAGCTCGATTTGAATCAGAAGTGTTGGAAGCTTCCTGTACACTAACTCATAGGGAGAATAGCCTATAGGGAGTTTCCAGGTGGAGTGGTATGCCTAAAGAGCATCATTCAGTTTAGTGCTCCAATCTCGTCTATACTTGCTAATTTTCCTAGTCAATATTTTAGTGATCTCCCTGTTGGTGACCTCAACTTGTCTATTAGCTTGGGGGTGATAAGGTGTAGTCAATTTATGTTCAACCCCAAGCGTTGCATTAACTTTCAAAAAGTTGCACCTATGAAGTGTGTTCCATTATCTGAGATAAGTGCACGTGGCACACCAAACCTATTTATGATTTGTTGTTGCACAAATCGTGCAGCTGTAGATGATGTGCAGTCTGTAACAGTAGCTACTTCAACCCATTTCATTAGATAGTCTACGGCAACTACAATGTAAGCTTTTCCATTGGACATTGGTGTAATGGGCCCCATAAAGTCTATTCCCCAAATGTTGAAGGGTTCTAACAATTGAATCCATTGTTGTAGACCCTCCATTTTAGCAGTCATTCCCCCATCACATTGACAACGCTCACAAGATCAGACAAATTGATGGGCATCCCGAAATAATGTTGGCCAGTAATATCCTGCAAGTAAGATCTTAAGAGTCATTCATCTCCCCACATAGTGACCCCTACAAGGGCCCTCATGAGCATCTTAGAGAACTCTCAGTTGGTCTACCTCAGGCATGCACCATCGAACCAAGCCATCAGGACATACTTTGTAAAGTTGTCCATTCATCTCCATGAAGTACTTGGCTCTGTGAAGAAACTGTTGTTTCTTCCTAAAGTCTAGCTCCTGTGGTGTTTGTTGAGTAAGGAGATAGGTGAGAATTCTATTATACCAGTTCATCTCCATGGGTTGGTTATTCACTACACCAGCAAAGAGGGCTTCATCAAGAAAATGATCAGAGATTACATATTCATCATCTTTGCTATCCCAGCACAATCGAGATAAATGATCTGCAGCTATGTTCTCAGTGCCTTTTCGATCAATCATCGTTAGATCAAACTCCTGTAGGATTACCAACCATCGTAAAATACGAGGGCTAACCGTTGGCTTGTTCATGAGGAACCAGATTACACTATGATCCATGTGGATGAACACTTTGTAACCTAACACATAGTGTCTAAACTTATCCAGTGCAAACACTACAGCCATTAATTCTTTCTTTATAGTTGTGTAGTTAAGTTGTGCACCGGTGATACTTCTACTTGCACAATGGATGTAGTAAGGGCATTTTTGGTCATCTAATTGTGTAAGTATGGCTCCTAAAGTATAATTGGATGCGTCAGTCATTATGTGGAATGGTCTGGACTAGTCAGGAGCTTATAGAATGGGAGTTTCTACAAGCTTTCATTTCAAAGTTTGGAATGTTCATTCACATTCCCTGGTCCACTCAAAAGGTGTGTCCTTCTTTGTTAGCTCTACCAACAATTTGGCAATCTTGGAGAAGTTCTCAATGAATCTCCTATAGTAGCCAGTGTGTCCAAGGAATGACCAAATGTCTTTGACAGTTTCTGGTTGACGGGTGATTCCTTGGATAATCCTAATTTTATCTAGGTCTACCTCTATTCTTGCATGTGAAACCTTATTCCCAAGTACTATGTCTTCTTGGACCATTAAATGGCTTTTCTACCAGTTGAACCTTAGATTGGTTTCTACGCATCTTTTCAGTGCTTACTCTAATCGGTCCAAGGCTTGATCAAAACTTGTTCCATAGGTGGAGAAGTTGTCCATAAAGACTTCCACTCCTTTCCCTATCTGCTGTTGAAATATTCTTAGAACTAGGCGTTGAAATGTGGCAGGAGCATTACACAAGCCAAACGACATTTTTTTTATATGCAAACGTTCCCCAAGGATTGGTGAACGTTGTCTCGGCTTGGTCTTCTAGGGCTATCCATATTTGGTTGTATCCACTATAGCCATCCAAAAAATTGTAATAGTGATGCTCTGCTATGGTGTCTAAGAATTGGTCAACGAATGGCAACAAAAAGTGATCCTTAAATGTCGCCATGTTCAGCAACCTAAAATCTATGCACACCCTCTATTTGCCTCCCTTTTTAGGCACGATCACCAGAGGGCTAACCCATTCGCTATCAGCAATGGGATATATGAACCCAACCTTAAGAAGCTATTCTATTTCTTCTTTTACTACTTGCTTCAATTTTGGGTTCAATCACCTCTGCGGTTGTTTTTGAGGTTTCATGGAGGGGTCAGAGTAAATCCTATGCTTGCATATCCTAGGATCTATTCCAATTAATTCGAGATATGACCAGGCAAAGGCTTTTAACCACTTGTTTATTACCTTCAGCAGTCTTCCTTTTTGTTTGGAAGCAAGTCTTGCATCGATGATTACCGATTTTCCATTTTCAATAATCATATATTCCAGATCGGTGGGCAATGGTTTCAATTCTAGGGGCTCTTGTTTGAATTTTTCAGGAATTTTCAACTTCCCCCAACTGATGTTTTCAAGGTTCAGGCTTGGAAGTTGGCAGCAGACTTGCTCTAATGCATCTATGCTTTCGATGTAAGTGCAAGTTATTCCCTCAGTTAGTTTCATGCACATTAGTGAGTTGCTCTCTTGATCAACTATCAGTCACTGGGTGTCTTCTTGTCATGTGGCTGCTGCATATAGGCACTTTTATATGTTAATGTCTTGTGCACACCGATTGCATGCAAGTAATGCTAAGCTTTACACAACCCATGATCTCTGCATGCAATTGCACCCAGTATCACTGTATGCGATGCATGGAACCTTCTTCTTCTCAATCTTTCCAAAAGTGTTCTCCTTAGATATTTCCAGGGAAAGATCGCGGATTCCTAGGTGTGCATCTATAGTACTTATCCATGCCCTTTCCATTATTATTGGGAAGTCCCCTTTACTGTTATTTACTTATATCACTAGGAAATCAGCTAGGTACGACCACCCACACACAGTGGTGATGATGTCCTCCACTAGTCCCAAGGGAACAGTGATGGATTGGTCGGCCAGCTCTAGGCGAATATTGCTCTTCTTTAATGGAGGCAGGTTCCAGGCTTTGTACATTTCTTGCAATATTAAGTTGACTCCAGAACCTAAGTCCAGAAGAGCTTTGCATGGCTCATTCCCAGTGATTTGGAGATAGATTACAGGGCTTCAAAGATCAAATAATTTCCTGGGAAGGTGGCCAACCTTGATCCAGTTAGTTACAGCATGTGTTAACATAATCGTATGCGTTGAGCTCAGTTTTTGGTTCAAAGGGAGCTCTTAAGCTTTATTTGATGGGCAAGCGTTCAGAGGTTCAACCGCTTGTGGTTATAAGGGCTTGGTTGGACTGTTGGTTCTGAAGAAAGGTCTTTTCTTCATATGATTGTCAGAACCAACAACGGGTTGAGGGTTTATAGCCCTTGTGGCATTGCATTGCTACAGTTGAGTAGGGAGTTCCCCTTACATTGCTGGAGCAGGTGGTAATGGAGCTATTGGTATGAGAGCTGCAGATGGATTTGAAGTATGGTATATTTGTGGGTTATCTTCCCTAGGAGAAGGAGTTCTATGATACTCACGGGCTTGGTAGTGATGTTGTGGTGTAACGTGACTAATAGAGTCAAGTGGACAGACTGGATGCTAAACGTAGTAGCCATATGGGTTCAGGTTACCAGTAGCGGTATTGTTGCCTTGGTGGTGGCATCCCCCATGACTGTGGGTATTGCCACTATTGATGTTGCTCAACCGGTTGTGGTGGGGTTCCACTTGGATAATATGTTGAAGGTTGGTGGAACTGCCTTGGGTTACCTTGGGGATAAGGTAACCGTTGGGGTACTTGTCATTTATTTAGTTGTGGGTTGAGTGCATACACCCTAGACTCTTATAGATGTGAGATCACTGGGCAACATCCCTTAGGATGGTCGTATTGGCATATCTCGTATCCACCATCATTGTCCATGTCTAAATCCACAACCTCTTCTGTGATGGCCATTTTGCCCTTATCCTTCTTACGTGCATTTTCCACTTCTCTCTTTTTCTTTTTGTTGCGATCACTACCTCGCTCCCTAGACTCCTCTACAATTTTAAGAACAGTTTCAAACCTACTATCCAAGGAGTCCCCCACATTTGGTCTACCTTTGCCGATACTTTTGTTATTAACTTTTGGAGAGGCAAAGTTTTCCTATTCACCATCTCTTTGAGTGGTGACTCTTCTTCCTCCTCACAATATCTCACTCCCCTTTTTTGGAGGGAAGGATCTCAGTTGTATTCTTTTGCACTTTCTCTCTTTCATAGCTCACCTTCTTTTTTGGCTACTTGCTCTAGCAATCTATGAATTTGATGAGACCTAAGCTCCAATAACCTTCCTTGGATGTACATCCTAAGGGTTCTTCCTGTTTCATGCCTAAGTCCATCCACGAGATGGCGTAGTTGATCCCACTACGAATAACCATGGCCAAGGCAACGATGTAACAGTACATAATAGTGGCCCATGGTAGCATCCAAGGGTTCATGATTTCCTTGCTTCCATCCTTGGATTTGCTTCTGCAGATTAGACACTCAGGAGTATGTTTGGTACTTATCATTGAACAGTTCTAACATTGTACTCCACCTCCAAATGGATTCTGGTTCTAAGGATCGGTACTAGCTTTTAGCTTCTTTCACTAGTGTCCTTGGGAACAACTTCAGTTTTTTCCATTCATTTTCTATGTCTTGCAAGGCACATGCATCATGGAATGCTTGTAAATGGTTTTGAGGATCAGCGTTGTATCCCCCTTCAAATCATGGGATGTTGTTCATGTCTAACCTCTTGATCCTACTATCCTTTTGGTGACTTGTTGGAACTCTTACAGCCTCCATTATATCTAGCATGCTTCTAGTTGCGAGTAGGGGTTCTTTGTGATCATCTCATTCATAGCGTCTATGGTGTCTACACAGTTCCCTACTCTCCCTTCTTCTATACCTTGATTCCTTAAAGTGTCGTCGCCCTCGTTCTCGACTGTCTCGTCGATGTTTTTCACTTCGTTTTCCCTTATCCTCACGATTGGTTTCCCTATGACTGCATTTGGACATTGAAGGAGAGGGTGAAGATGATGATGAAGGTGAAGAAGAAGGAGAACCATCGCCATGACAGTGTTTTCTACCTTCTCTTCGATGGTCTTGGCCTCAATCGTGATCACGATCAAAACGTCCGTCCTTATCGTGTGTTTGTGTTCCTTCATTGAACACTTCGTGTTCGTGGGTATCAAAACTAGGGTTGTGAATAATGGAGTGAAGGTTCTGATACATCACCTCTTGACCAATTCTAGGATGAGGAACATTGTTTTGTGGGGAACCTATTGAAGCAAGTTCACTATCCTCAATTTCGCTCAAAACGTGCGGAGCGTCATGGGGTCATTTACCCTTCAAGGATGTATGGTATCTCTTCTGTTGCAAGTCCCTTTGACGTTGCGCTTCTGTGAGATGATAGTCCCTTGAGTCATGATCGCATGCAATGTATTCTGCATATAAAAGTGGCATGCCTATTCGTGTGAGAGCATGAAGGAGCATGTTGGAAACTAATTGGTCTAGAGGCAACACTATGTTACCCTCCAAGTCTCTCCAACGTAGTTGTTTATCTTGGTGGAGAATAAAGGTGAAATTGGGTACATACTCATCGGGATGGGTATATACCACATGAAACTATTGAGGAACTGGTGGATCCTAGTTACATGTATTATGCTGCCAACTGCCTCTTATGTTAGTCCTAGGCGGTTAAGTTCTCGTATGCGAAGAAGAAGACATCTTGTCTTGTTCGATGTGCAATGTACTGTTGTCTTGTCTTTCTTTGATTAACCCTAAGGGTTCGTTCTAACGTTCCAACGATATGAATGATTTCCTATGTTCTATGTAGTGCACAAACAACTAAGTCCCCGGCAATGGTGCCAATGATGAGTGGCGAGGCACCCCTACACTCAACCATACGAATATGATCGTTTCATGCACAATCTGGTTGAACTCCAAGGACTAAGTGCTTACGCACCTTAATGGAACACTCAGGGTTAATCAATCATTGTCTTCCTAAATTTACTTGTATTGTCATGGTTGTATGGTTAAGTAAGCTTGAGGTATATAATTTTTATAGCTTATATATTTTTTATGTCTTCTACTAATAAAGGAGAGGGAGAGAGAACTAAGTGGCTAACTTACATTAACTATTCGTTAACTAGTTTCTAAATGTTCCTAACACTAGTATCTATTCCCACTTGTTGTACACATCCTGAACCAGTGCAACACTGCTGGGATTACCAAACGCTAATCGTTACTGGGTTACAAAGTGCTACACGCATGCTTGAAGCAGTCGTACTGAGTGTATTTAACTAAGGGGGTTGAAGGTAGAGAGAGATATTAATTAACTAGGAAAGCATTAAACAATAATTAATTACTAATTAGCTTAATCTATATGCTACAAGGTTTATCATAAAGTTCGTCTTTATTACTATACACAAAATTGTGCTTAAATAAAAATTGCTCAAATAAAGATCCGTTCACTCTATGACTCCTACTACGGGCACACAGAAATAATTCTAACTTTGGAATGAAAAAACTGCAAAAGTCTGGCTAAGGGTCTAAGTCTAACTACCCTGGAACCAAGGGCGCCGCCTCTTATTTATAGAAGATGAGGCAGGACGTGATATCGCGTATGCGATATCGTGTGGTGGATGTGATATCGCATACGCGATATCGTAGCTCATCAAATGAGATGTAGTACCTATTGATTATTCATTCTTTGGAGTGGCCTTTAGTTGAGATGGGGTTGGTGTAGATATTCCTCTTGTGTACAACATCCTAGTCCACTTTTATCATGTGGACTCCTTCCTTGCCCATGAACTATTGGAAGGGATTTTTTCCCTTTGACCAACCTTTCACTCAGAAGTTTGGCATTTACAAGTTCTTCCTTGATCTACTCAAAAGATTGAGTTGGCTCTTTATTCTCAGCTCTAAGGTCTGAGATTTTCTTTGTGAGATCAAAAATTATTAAATTTAATAAAGAAATATCTTAATCCTTGTTTCTAACTTGCTTAGTCAACTTTACACAAAGACTTTCCAACTTACACAATAGGTCATACCTCTCTTCCTCATTCTCAAATTGATCATCATCATCAAAAAGGCCAACACTGTCATCTGTGAGAGCCATATCGATGAGATGAGAATCTTTTGAGGTGTCATCTACCTCTTCCTTGCCTTATTCTCCATCATCCCAACTAGTGAAGAATTTTTTTGACTTCTTGTCCTCTTGAGTTAATTCCTCTTTGTCATCCTAGCTTGTATGGATGTTACTTCTTCTCATTTCTTCACTATACTCTTTCTCTTAAAACTTGTAAGTATTGGGACATTCAAAGGTCATATGGCCTCTTCCACCACATATCCAGCATTCCATAGAAAATTTATCAAAATTTGGAAGTTTATATTGCTTACCTTTACTCTTACCTTTACTCTTACCTTTGCTATTGAAAATGTTGTTGATGGGTTGAGTGCATTCATCCAAGCTGAATGCCAAAAATATGAACCTCGTGTACTTAAAGAGTTTTTGCGTTTAAGTCTTCCAACATGTAAAGGTGATCCCATTGAACATTGTTGACTTGATGTATGATCCTCCTTCCATTTGTTCACTCCTGAGTTGTTACACTCCAATTAGGAAGTACTGATCTTTGATACCACTTGAGGATCATTAAACTTAGAGGCGGGGAGGGGGTGGGGGGGATGAATAAGTTTCCCAAATCAAAAATTCGTTGAGACAAAGCACACACATCAAATTTAACATGGTTTCCCAACTTGGGTAGTCCACACTCAAAGGGTAGTTCACTAGCACACCTCCAAACTTTGTTGCTCTCAAATGTGGTCTGAAGGGTATCACACCTTGTACAAGCTCTAAGCTCTACTTTGGAGTGATTCTATGCCACAAATCCACTCAACCCCACAAAGTTCCAACAAGCTTAGAATGTGGTTTCTAGGATCCCACAACCTTTACAACTTGAGCTCTGCTCTGAAGTGTTGCGACACTACACCAACACTCAATCCCACAACATCCTGACAAGCTCAAGAACGATGCCTTCCCCCAAGAAGCACATCAACCCTGCAAGGCAACAAAGGAGAAATTAAAATTACAAAGAGAGGATGCAACTAATTTTGCTAATCCTTGTACTTTAAAGTACAACATAGTTTAACCACTTACAATAAAAAAAAAAGATAATACAATGAAGTACAAGAATAATAGAATATGTAAACATTGATTGCTTGATGTTGACACTTGATCATGTTCCAAGCTTACTCATTTCCCAAGAGAAGGAGATCTTCTTATAGCCTAAATGTTTCCAAAATCACCTTGGAATTCATGCAACAGCTATCTAATGATCACTGGAGATGTCTTCTTCAAGATAAAGACATCTTTTTGTATCAGACTTCCATTCAAGAGAGATGTCTTCTCCACAAGGAAGACTTCTTCTTCACAATGAAGATGTCTATTGTTCCTAAAATACATCTTTTTGAATTTGGTCTCAATTCTAGGGAGACATTTGTTATTTTTGGAAGACTTCTTTGGAAAGATGTCTCTTCTGTAGGGGCTAAAAATGAAACTGCTCGTTTTAATGCTAAGAGCCTCCGAATGCTTCCAAACAAGTCCTCATAGACCTTATAACCTCCTAGAATCATCAAAATGAGCCAAAAACACTTCAAAATATGCCAAAACATCCAAGAATATTCATCAATAAAAATTAATATAAATAGACACATCTAGCTTGAATTCTTCATATTCATCTATGCTCCCTTAAGTTTTTGCAATCCCAACTCTACTTATGAGTACTTGAGTCCTTTGCGTTTACTCCCGATTTGCTTATGAGGTTCTTGTCCATGCCTATTGTGAAGTCCTTATCTTAATCTTTGTTCTTTCCAATGCTCTATAAAATCCTTGTCCATAATCTTATCTTGTAAACATAACAACCATACAAACATCCTTTGTTCTCCATTTTTTTAAGGTTTTAACATATCAAAAGGTCAACAGTATGCTTCATTCACACAAGCTATAAGCTTTACACATTGTTAAGTCTTACATACTGCAACATTCACATGTTGCAATCTCAAATGTTGTAAGTTTTACATGCTACAACGTTCACATGTTGCAATCTCACATGTTGTAAGTTTTACACGCTATGAAGTCTTACATGCTGCATCTTTCACACACTGTAAGCTTTACATGCTATGAATTCTTACATGTTGCTTCCTTATACACTGCAATCTTACATGTTGTAAGCCTTACACTTTGTAGGCTTTATACGCTATTATTCTTATACGGTGCAAGCTTATAACTTGTTTAAGATGTTAAAGATCTTTAAAACCTTATCACATGTAACCAATTAACTAGTCTCCTATATTTTATGCCTTTTGTTTCAACTATCTTACTACGCGACATTGTTGTCATGGTCTCAAACAAGTAATCCACTCATGCATATGATGCTAAGGACATAGTTGTAATGGAGCGTAGGCAGTTTCTTAGGAAGTTAGGAATTTACCTGGTTCATGTAAAGATTGACAAAAAATCTTACAACTTCATATGCACAAAAATCCAATCAAGTTTATGCATCCCACATAAGGAGTTCAACTCCAAGCATTAATATGAATTGATCCAAAAGGATGAAAAGGAATACATCCCTTCATCATACAACTATATTGAGTTATCTGAATTCTACATGCACCTATTAGCAAAATTGGTAAGTACAAATGATGACAGTAAAGTAAGTGATAAAGCTAGTTTAGGATCTCACCCAAAGGATTACGACAAGTTCAAAGATTATTAGAAGCTAAATATGTTCTTAGGGGACATTTTGTAATGATTTGTTCTAGAGGTGATAATGTTTAACTCTATGTCTTCCTTCTTTAGTAGTGAACCAAACTCCCCGTATAACCTCTACAAACCCAAGTTCCCAACCCACTTCCTTGTTTACTTCACTATTCACCTCAAAACCTTTCTTTATAGTGTCTCAACCTGTGCCAATAATTTCCTCCCATGTCCCAACCTTTTACAATTTTAGCTGGTCCTTCTCTCGAAATGCAAATTCCATGCATATCACATAACCCATTTGTTTTCAATACTCCCTTTGTTCCTCATATCCCTATACAAACATTGTTTTCTCTTTTTAATCCTCCTATACAAGTAGTCACATGACCCCTTTAGTCTATACTGTTACCCATTTCATAACCACCAACCCTTTAAAAACCATAAGTGCAGTTCTCAATAGCTTCACAAGGGTTGAATTAAGTCTTTCAATTGATCTAGGACCAAATTGAGAAGCTATGAATACTTGAAACTAGCACAATGTAAATGATGAAGGTCCTAGACTTATACCAAAATTATCCCATCAATCCTACCATCTCCCAAATCACATTACTTGCGGGCATGTCTATCACAAACTTCACCAAATACAATGGTGAAGGAGACCCTAATGCACATCTTGTTACCTTCCATTCTTAATATTTGTTTTCATGGATTTTCCATATGTCCCTAAAAGAAAAGGCTTTAGACTAGTACCAAACTTTACTATGAGGCTCTATTTCTTCTTTTAATGACTCGATAACCTAGTTCATTAATAGATTTAGGTATAACTTAAGACCAAATACAACATTGGACCAACTCAAGAAAGTGAGACAAGGGCTACTTGAACCAATCCAAAGGTTCATTCAAAGATGGAATGAAATGCTTAATGAGATTCTAAAGCCCATCTCTAAAATCCATCTACTAGCCATTTTCAAGGTGGCAGTCAATGATTTTATCAAGTTTTACTTAGAATCTTTATCATTAAGCCAAGCCTTTTCATAAATTAAGAACATTGAGGAGGCTACCAAGACTAATAATGATCCGACCTATGTGGCCTACAAAAACCAATATACTAGGAGGGATAAGGATAAGACCAAACAAGTGCAAACAACCATGGCCATAGTAACAAAAGATGCAAAACAAGCAGAGAGGCGAAAATGTCCACAACACAACACATCTTTTGACCCATCTCAAACATCCACATCATATACTTCTAACCAACCAAGGCCAAATTTTAAGGACAAGGATAGGATTAGGTATGCTAAGTTGCCTATGAAGCCCTATGAGCTTTTTGAATAGTTTCTTAAAGACAATTATATTCAACATAAGCAACTATTTGAGGAAGCTTGTAAGAGAGGTGATCATCTTTGTGAGTTAGCTAGAGACCTAATGGTAGCAACCAAAGATGATTCAAAACTACCAAAATACTTTAAACTTGAGAGGTTTTGCCATTATCACCATCTATCTGGTCATGATACTAATTTTCACCTAGCCTTGAAGGATGATCTCTAAGGCATGATCGATCATGGTGAGTTGGTGTTGAATGAGCCTCACTTTCCAAATGCCTATAATAACTCTTATATCATAGCCTCATTCATAGCATCAAAATGATCTTATTCCTCCTAGATAACTACTTGTCATCAAGGTACCACTAGCTAACACTTGGCCTCAAAATCTAAAGCCCAGAACATCCTTCATCATACAAGTACCACCACTTGTGGTCTTTAAAAAGCCTTTTGTTATACATGTTCCATCTTTAGTGGCATCAACATCACAACCCAAACAAAGTATTATCAATCCTTCTAAGGCTAGGGAACCATTTTTTATTATAGTGCCTCCACCATCCACAAAAAAACCCATGACAACTTGTGACCAATGCTTACTTGTTGTGGCCAATAACTCAACGATTAACAATAAATCACCATCACAATGACAACAAAGATAACTTGTCAATAAACCAACAACTAAGCCCATTGAAGGTAGCCAACAACAAATGGATTGGAAACAAGTTGACCCACAGAAGCCTATACTCCTACCCATGAACTCCCTTGCCCAAACTGCATCAACCAATTGATAAAGATAGAATCACAAACTAGGCATGAGCAAGGGGCCCAAGCAACATGTGCCAAGACATGAGCCAAAAGTTCTATGGAGAATGGAGAAAATTAAAACTACCAAGGCTAAAAAATCACATGTAAAGGAAAATAATTTCCTCACAACAATGGAATAAGCTAAATAGTTCTTGAAACAAAAGAACACATCATTGAACCTATATGATCTAATCATGACTTCTTTTGCTCATAGAGATGCACTAGTTCAAATGTTAACCTCTATTCCTATGATCAAAGACACACCTGCTAACAAAGAATCCATTCACTCTATCATTGAGCAAACTCAACTTCAAGAAAAAAAGCATCAACCTACATTCATCTTTCATGACAATGAAGTAAAAATTTATTCTCCTCATTACCATATGTGCTAGCAAGTATAAGGTTCATCATGTCCATGAAGATGATGGAGAAGCAACTAATGTGATACTGTTTACCATTGTTGAGAAACTAAGCCTAACTAAACATCCAAGAGACCTCTACCTCTAGACTCAAGTCATTCAATGGGTTATAGGTTACAATTTAAGGCTTCATCTCATTAAACTTTCTAGCTGGAAAATAGTTTTCCACATCCACCAATTTCCTAGTGGTTGAAGAGATACCTGATTTCAACTTGATCCTAAGAAGGCCATGGGTGGCTAAGCTTTGAGTGGTCTCATCTCCCATATATCAAGAGATTCATTTATCATACAAAGGTGGTAAAATTATGATTCATAGGATAACATGCTTTTACCATTTGTTAATAATGTTAACATTGAATAAGGATCAAAGGTGGAGTTTCAAGATGAAACTCCCTACATCTAGTTGGGGCCAACAACAATAACAATGCTAACAATGGTAACTCTACAACATTAAATGACAATGAGAACATCTACTACTTGCCATATTGAACAAGAGGAATGGTGAAACTAGGATTATGCGCTAGAGACCTTTTGATCTATCAAAGATTAAGCAAGAAATCCATCATGAGCATCTAATTCCTTCCTTTATCAATAATCACTTATTTACATTTGTAGCCTTATATAATGTTTCATTGTTCATTTTATTTTTATATACTTTATTGAGATTATCCCATACTTGCTAGATGAGTGTGGCCATATGCTGCTAAGACCTAAAATTAGCAATACAATGGCCTACCAAGGTCTAAAGCTAGTGGCCTACTAGGGCCTAAAACTAGAAAGACCATGGCCTGCCAAGGCCTAAAAATGGTGAATATGTGGCCTTCCTTTCCTTGTTCATTCATTATGACATGTTTACTTCATGTTAATGTTTATAGCTTTTAATTTAATGTGTATGCCTTGTTTTATAACTTTATTACATTGTATCTTATTTATTAATTTTACTTTTGTGACCTTGTCTTTCATTTTTTCACCTTAGCTCATAGCCTACATTTATTGTTTATGTTTGCATAAAAAATATAAAACATAAAAATAACTAAAAACATGTAGCTAAAGAATAGTGTTAAATGAGAGCAAAATACAACATCATTGATTCAAACATAGCCAAGTATGCTATGGCCATAGCGATAGTTATATAGTGTAACAAGAAGTAGATGATACATAGTCTTTGAATTCATGAATGTAGCAACTACCCAACAACCATAACAGTTATGATTGATAGCCTAACACATTATCAACATCAAAGGCTTCAATCAAACTATGGGAAGGACCAATGTTGTCAAGCTAATTACTGTCATAGCTTGGGCCTGTGGACAATAAAAACATGTAATCATTAGTGACCAAAATAGCCATAAATGTAATCATTAAAATATGAAATGGCCCTAAAATCAATAAAACATAAAAAATTGACAAATTTTAAAAAGAAACCAAATTATAAGCTAGTCAAAATTCATGAATATGATTGAGATTACACTTGACATAAAGATTAAACACCAAGAACAAAATTTAACTAAGTTAAGCATTTTAGCAAATAGTTGTTATGAAAACCAGACACCTCATGACAATAAAAATTACATGAAACTAGTAACCAAAATTGATCACCCTAGGCCTGGGAAAACCAAGATTCTTGAAGTTACAGGCTAGAAGATTGCCAACACTGAGAATGAAGGAAAATAGGTCAAATATGTTGGGGATTTTTTGTTCTAGGAGTTCACACATTACCTTTTCATGCCTACAAAAAATCCAAAATGCCTCATACATTGCCCCATCATGCTAGGGAGTGTCATAAACTACCCTTGCACAACCTAGATACTCACACACTAGCCATGGATTTGAAAACNCCCCCCCCCCCCCCCCCATGATGCTCAAATTCAAGCTCAAGCATTTAGACGTTACAAAACCCAAAACTTTGCATTTGAGTAAGAAATTGACCAATGTAGGCCCAAAGAGCTAGGAAAAATCTAGAAAAATTTTCAAAAAATTATTTTAGAACACAAATACAAAGAACATGATTGGAACAACCCAAATTCAAGTGTAGGAAAACCCAAAAGATTTTAACTAGAAAGAAACCCTAGTTTGCAGTATATGGACTACAATAAAAACCTCGAAAAAAATTCAAAAAAGTTCTAAAATATTTAAACATGGTCTAGAATCCATTGACAATGCATCTAGCCTCCCTAGAAACCCACAATGTTGACCATGTGGTCAAAAAATCACCAACACTACTAGTTTTGCTACGAGAAAACTGCAAAAACCTTGAAAAGCAAGCAAGAACGTTGTAGACTAGGTTGAGAGAAAACTAAAATCTTTGTAATAAAAAATCAAAAAATCCTAATTCCACCTCCAGGATCACCAAAAAACCTTGAACAATAATCCTGTGTAGTAAGAACTTGAAAATTTCATCACACATAGGCTAGAAAAAGCATTAAAATTTGACAAAAAAAAGAGGAAAAAATAGGGCATCAATGATGCATATGAGTTTGGAAAAAAAAACTCAAATCTCCACCAACAAATATTAAAAATCCTAAATTTCATCCCCATCCTAAATCTTGGGTTCGACATAATTAGAATACAAAATTTCAATTGAAGCAAATTTAGAGGTGGGAAAACGGTTTTCACAATTTGATCAAAAACAAAGAAAATATGGGAGGATCAAAAACAAAGAAAATATGGGAGAAACTAGCACTTGATAATCATTGCTAAAGATCCTTCCCCTGTAGATAGATCTAGAAGCCTAGAAATGATTTGTACAACCTCCTTTGCCCCATCTAATCCTAGATTTTGACTCATCGATCCAACCTTCTTCGCCATGATTGCCAAAACCTAAGAGTTCTATCTTGATTGCATAAAGAAGCTAGAAATCCTTAGGTTTGTTACAGCATGTTGTGCATGGGAGATGGGTAAAAGCCAAAATTACTAGAAAATGTTGTGTATTTGAGCTTATGACAATAACTCTAGCTCCTACACACTCCAGATGGGAAATTACAAGGGAAATTAGTTTTCAATGCTGAGAATTGATGACAATTATTTCAGGATTCTAACACCCCCCTTAAAAATAAAATGTACTAGAAAGAAAAAATTTAGAATCAAGTACAAAAAATCTAGCAAAACAAAAAAGAAATGGGCCAATGATTTTGGTGATGTCTTTTATGATTTTTATGAATATAACCAATCTTGGAAAATCTCTTCTTTGGGATAGGAAATGGAATAGACCTTACCCTTTTTAGAAGTCCTCTCTTAGTTTCTCACTTATTATTGAAGACTTCTTGTAAACATAAAAGGTGGGGAGAGAAGGGAAGGTTGTGGGGTGGGATGGGGAGAGGGGGTTGTGGGAGGGAGGATGGATGGGTTATGGAGGTGTGGGGAAGGGGTTGGGATATGTGGGGAGGAGGGGTATCGAACCTTAAAAAGACGAATAATAATATTTAAAAAAATTAAAGTTCATAAGATTATCAAAGAAAGAGTCTAAAGAAAAAGCCCAACAATTTTGGCATGCCTTTTCAGGTTTTCATCCTTGCAACTAATCCTAAAAACTCTCCCCTCTTGTAAACATAAAAGAAAAAAATTGATGTATACATTCATAGCCTCCAACTAAAGCATGAGCTATTGAATGATGTCATCTTGAGTTGACAAAGGAATAACACTAGATGAAGAATTGATATGATAAACCACATGACATTGAAATTTGTAAATCAAAAAGATAACAAGGAAACCAAAGCAATTCTAAGAGCGAAGCAAAAATCCTTGAAGTTGAGGAATATCACCAAATAAAACTTCCTCCAACCTTGGCTTAAAACCATGTAAATGGAAGCTACACCAATACTAAGACCTTGGAGGAAGTGAACAAGTAAAAAAGTAGTTGATGAATGAGTTTTCCGTGTGGCACAAATGATAACTAAGATCATGAATACCCAAATAAGAGGTGAATATCGATAGGCAAATGTTGATTAATCAAATACCATAAAAATACTTAATTTTTTAAGGAGTGGAATCATTTCATATCTTCATAGGTGCACATCAAAGTTGACATCCCCTAAATAAGTATTAAAACAAATAAAAGTATAGGCAAGCTTGGACCAAAATGGGGGAGGGGGGGTTGTGCAATTAGGAGGAGTTTGGTGGGTGTTGAACCTTTAGAAGCATCACTTACACCAAGTAATCCATTGATTATACTTATGAAGAGATGAAGGAAAGGTAATGCCAAGCTTAAACCATTTACTTAAAGGTTTTTGAGTCACTTACACCAAGTAATCCATTGATTATACTTATGAAGAGATGAAGGAAAGGTAATGCCAAGCTTAAACCATTTACTTAAAGGTTTTTGAGTGTTGGAAACTTGAAATAATTGTAAGATATATAGTCCAATTAGAACTTTATAACTCAATTTTGCTCATTAGAATTGAACCCATGACTCTGAACTTTTAAATTAAAAGCTTACCACTAAGTTAACACCTCATTATTCAAAGATTTTGGAACCTCTTCTTGACTATGATAACTTAATAATGAGGTGATAGCCTAGTGGTATGAGTCTTGGCTTGGTAACCCTAGGTCATGGGTTAGATTATATTAGGTAGCATTGAGTTATAAATTTCTATAAATCTTTGGGTGTATCTATGTTTTAATTATTTCATATTCCAAAACCCCCAACCATGACAACTTAGATTTTTTTTAGCACTTATTGTGAGTTTCTTGAAAATGACTTCCAATATCTTTTTATTGAGTTTTCAATTATAAGTGTTAATGAGAAAATCATAAACCAATGTACATCAGGTCAAATGGATGGTTGGGATGAACATGTATCACATCCCATGACTACCTAACACCATCCCAATCGTCCATTTTTGAATTGATGTGGATCAGTGTATGATTTGCAGTGTTAATGTATCTCTCTTTTTATTTGTCTTGTATTTTCTCATATAATCTTTGGAAAAGATTTTGGAAAGCAAATCAACATTGTTGGATCAATTTGTGATTTCTCAAACCTCAAGCTTTGATAGCAATTTATTAGTTTAATAGGCTTTGTAATAGACATTTCTAAAGGATAAATAATCAGAACGAACATCCTTTATCCATTACCCTTGCTCAACGGCAAACCAAAATCTGTCAGCAATTTAATAACTAAGTACAAAGTCCCCTTAATTTTTTTAGAATAACAATTTTTACTTATTTTTGGATTAACAATCATTTTAAGATTAACGACGATCCGTGTAAAAACGTTCCAGAGATAATCATTCTACGAGGAGGAAACTTCGTAAAAGCAGATTTGCCAGAATATACGAAATAGTTTGTAAAAGCATTGCAACTTTTGTGCTCTGTAGCAGAGGCCAGCCTTATATAAAAAGACGAAGCGAAGCGTCGTCGTGAGCTGTGAGTCGTCGTGAGTCGTGAGCTGTGAACTGTGAGCTGCATATCGTAAGTACGTTCTTCTTTATTTGTGTTTATGATAATGATACACAAATTCATAGTCATTGGTGATTACGTTGTTAATTATCCACCCACCCAGCCCAGCGAACACCTATAACAACAGCAAACCAACAGCAGATGCCTTCTGCGCTTGTCCTGACTGGAACTTGAGTTGTAGCGAACCGCCGCAGCACCAGAATCGTCGGACAACTTGGATCGATCGATTGAAACCCTAAGCAGCAGCGGTGACAAAGACAGAGAGCGATTATCATCGCCGTTGTTATGGATCATTCTTCCACTTCTGATACGGCTTCCAGCGCCCCTTGCGATGGCTTCATCGCTGATGGAGATGTCGAATGGCATCAGTACAGAGACGACGACATCAAGAAGCAGAGAGATGCTATACAGGCCGAGGAAGCCAAAAAAGTTCCCTTCATTGGTGATAAGGTAAGTTGCTAAGTTCTTTTTTTTTCCGGTTTTTATCTTCTTTTGCATTTTGGTTTTTGCGTCTTGAAGCGACGCATTGGGCGTGAGTTTTGTAAAATTACTGTTACTTCCGTATGTGGCAAACCCTAGCATATGTCGAAAAATGTTTTAGCGTCCAAAGCATGTCGGATAATTTATTACGTATTATGGAATCAAGTTTCTGGTCCATTTCTTGCGTTGTATATCTGAATTTACTTTCGTTAAGCTACTTAAGCAAGGTCAACAGAGGATGGATCGAGCTACTTGATTCGAAGTCCTGCATTAAAGAACGAAATGACCTACTTAAGATTTTAATAGCATGAGTTGTGCGATATGAAAGAGTGGCTTTATGAGTTATATGTTTTGGTGAAGAATTGATTTCTTTATTCAAGTTATTGTATTATTGGTGCTTGTCGTGTATTTATACTAGTAAGTAATGTACTGCTTCCTGCCAGACCTCAAGGTCTTGAGCGCATCGACCGTTCTTTTAAGCTTGACTGCCAGTATGGATATCTTTTGCGAATCAACGTGTTCGGCGGCTTTGATCACTGTGGTTCATTTTAAATATTGAAGAGTTAATGCCTGGACCAGCTTTCTATTATCGTCAATGGACATTAGCAGCAATTTTATAATTAAAATACAGCCAATCATTCTGATCCCATGCAGTGTATTTAGCGGTATTGACGATGTTTCTATGTTTTATATTCTATCCCATTTGCGTTTTTCTGCATATCATTTATCTCATGTGTTATTGTGTTAGCAATTCAGCGTAGGACTAACCTAACTTGGCTTCGCAAACGAAACTTTACGTGTCACGCCCCATTTACTATGTCATTTTCTTACAGTTGGAGTGACCTTTAATGAATATTTTATGTGTTGTTTTTACATTCAAAATGATTTTTGATATTTTTACTGAGAAAGCCCATAGCATTATAGTTAATGAATGTATAGAAGAAATATGAACAAGGAAACGATTCATGTTCTTCCTGTGACATAGAAATGACTTCCATCGAAGATACCTGCCAGTTATATAAGTTAAATTTATCTTTTCTATATCTGGATGGATGTTTATCCTCATTGTAGGTAAATGTTTGTAATCTTTTGATCTGTCTAAAAGATGCATTCGGTAGACCATTCGAACAAGTTGTATTTTATTATTATTTTTGGTAATGAAAACTAGTATAGCTATCATTCAAGGATACTTCTAAAACTGAAATTGAAAATTTATTACTTCAATATAGACTCAAAAGGATTTGTTAGACAGTGTCTATATCACTAGACATTATAAACTAAACTAAGTTTCCTACTACATTACAATGATGTTTAAATTGCTATGTTTTACATCATTTGGGAATGCAAGAATGGGGGAGCATGGGAGTGTGTACCCAAGTGAGTTTGGGAACATGGGTGTTTTGTGGGAGTGAGTGCAGATGCATCTGGAATGTCTTCTTTTATTCTTTCTGTAGTGTTTAGATCAGTGATTTTTAAACTAGCCATCTGTTGATGTATCATTGTGTTAAGATTTGTGTTAGAGTCAAGTTCTGTTGGCACTGTTTTTTTCATTATTATGTTTTTAACAAAAAAGCTATGTTTTATACATTGTTTTATCCTACCGTCTGACTTCACCAAGTCACTGTTTTTTTTCCTCTTTTTTCCGACACAACAAATTCACTGAAGATGTATGTTTTACCTTTTTTCTGATTGATTAATGAAATTTCCCAAAGGCTAGACTACTTTGAATTGGAAGTGTTACCGCCCCATTTTGGAAGCATTATATACTCAATATTGGATCAAGTTCACTCTGAAGGATTATGCTAAATACCTGTAGGAGGTCATTTTGGTGAAGGTTTGAATCATGTTCTGCATTTGTTTTACTTTGAATACATATTTGAAAAATCATTCTAAAATGCTTGTAGACTCTTTTTACTGTGGCGTAGTTATCTCGTCTTTGACACAGCAGTCTAAATACCTTTACATCCTTTGGAGAATCTGATGCTTTACCCTCCTATTGATTAATCTTATGGTTTGGGATTTGTGTTGACCTTTTCAGGAATTAAAATTGATTCAGATCGCTTTGCTAATAAGTCACCTTCCCTTCACTCTGCCTTATTAGAGCTTTGTTTTTGGTAGATGATCCATTTTTCTTTCTGTGATGATTTACCTTTTAGTCCAAATCATGCTGCCAGGTCAGGGAGGAGCTTGTTCAGGTATCCTGTTGAGCACAGTACTTTGACCTTTTATTTTCTTTCCTTGGAATGAAACTCAAGTGCTTGGTGCAATTAACTGTTGGTCTTAAACTAAATTGGACTTTTGCATATAATTACTCTTGATTACAAGGGTAAATCCGTCAAAGGTACACATGTTCTTGGTTATTAGAATTATAAACAATTAGTTTTCTCCATGTTTTTGTTGTTTCTGATGCTTTTTTTCCCAACCGGCTTTTTGCAGTGTGATTTATCATGGTACAACTAACCTTCTGAGTACCCTGAGATTCCTTCAACAGCTATTTCTCTTTACATAACCTCTCAAATCTAAGAGTAATATACATTTGTGAGCCTCATAAACTTGGTCCTCTTCTCTTTCATAATGTAATATTGGATTTGCTTTCTTCCAACAAATGGCTACTTTATCTACTTGACCTGTGTGTAAAGTACCATAAGCCTTTTATATCATGATTGTGCTATTAAATTTGCACCATTTTTTTCTTAAGATATCTTTTCTTGGGAACATGAATCCTTTTTCCGATTTTTTTTTTCAGAACATCATTTGGTATGTAGCTTGTGAAATGTTTCACCCTTACGTACATTCAGGTGCCATTGTTCTCCTGCTCTCTTTCTCAAGATTCCCAACTTTAAGAGCGCTGAGACTATTAAAGTTTTAAAGATTAGACTTCTGAACTTGGAAAGAAGCCACATTATTCCATTTACTAGATATTCAAGGCAACATCTGAGATAAAGGAATCATGTCAAATGCTTTTCATTGGAATGTTTGTTCTTGATTGCGGCAATTCTGATTAAATTTCTGCATCCCATTTGGTCTTGTAGGATCAACATCAATCAACTCTTAGAACTTACTCTGATTTTTTTGCCTCACTGAATCCTTAGTCTGAGGGTTCTTCTTAACTTTACAAGAATGTGACTGGTTTTAAAACTGATACTACATGCCCCCAAAATTTGCCCACTGTCTTGCTAAACAGGCATTTATTTAGGCTAGCACACAAGTTAAAGTCCCCTATATTTCCAAAGAAGTCTGAAGCTGTTCCACATCTTCCTTGCAACTTTTAAAGGTACACCTGCAAATCTATGTTAGACTGCTTTAGGTTTCTTTGTCTGCAATTTTACTATCTGAACATGAGTTCTCTTTAAAGCAAATTCTAGTTAGACCCTCTTACAATCCACTTGAGTGAGACTTCTGGAGTAACAAATGTGACAAAGTTTAGATACACATGAACCGAAAACATAAGCTTTCAGAGTTTCCAAAATTTTCTTTTTGCAAAGGACAATTTCTTGATTTGAGAAACAGGAAGCTGGTGGATGATTTCCATATTGAATGCATTTATAGTCCTTCCATGGTCATTTGATGTAAATGGCACATGGTATCAAAGGCAAAGTTAAGTGCCCCTTAACTTATCTATCTATTTGTTTTCATTTAAGCCTTGATCAAGGCCTACTTTTTGTGTCTGTCTTGAAGCACATGCCCTTTGAAAAAGAAAAAAGAGTTCTGATTTAATTGTTCTACAACATCCATTAGTTCTGCCTTTTCACCCTCTTCATTGATAGAATTAAAGGTATTGAACCCTTTCATGCTTCTAACATTCAAAGTATGTTGTAATGATTTAAACAAAGAAGATGTGATGTGAACATTAACCGACTCTTTGAGGTAATTCTTATCATCAGACTATCATAGGAGTAGTGGGAGTCATGTGTTTGTGTTTGGTTCTTTGTTTGAAGTCATTTATATTGTTTCCTAGTTTGGATAGGCAATTGCAAGCTTGTTGCAAGTTGCAGTCTATTCAGGTGTGAGCAGTTGCAATTGCAATCTGCCATAGTAAGTTGTTTTTGTAATTTTCAAGTGTTTGAGAGAATTGCGAGGACTTGTGAGCCTCATGGGGTTGCAGTCTACAGGTTGTTTATTGCCGTGAGATCACAGTGGGCATAGAAATAGTGGCCAAAATATCCAGTTTTTACTCACAATTTGCATGCACGATGGCTGCTACGAGGGATTTGCGAGTCGTAGTCACTTGTAGTCTCATTAAAACTCATTTTTCAAAAAAAGGTGCGATTTTTTTGAGGAAGTCCAACAATCAAGGAAGATCAAGGCACACTTCAAAAAGGTATAGAAGACCAAGGTGAAGAGAAGATGCCTAATGTCCACCGAATGCTAGCCTAATGTCATTTGTGGTCAAGAGCTTGCTTGAGAAAGAGAGAGATTTTCTTGAGCATTGTGAGTGATTGATCATCCTTTGTTGGTCAAGCTTGTATTGTGAAAGAATGTGAGGGTTTAATTGATTGATTGTTTGTCCTTGGGAGTGTGTTTGCTTCCTTAGTGCATTGTATTCCATTTACTTTGGGCAAGAATAAAGTTTGTCATTCCTAAAGTAGCCATTCAAGTAAAGAGGTAAAGGAAAGATGCATTTTATCTTTTAATATTAGTTTTTTTAAAGATCAAGTGCAATGTGGCATTCTTTCCAGATGTCACACTTGGTAGACCTTGGAATTATAATAACAAGACTACATTTGATGGAGGAGGGAATTTTTGGTAAGTCCTTATGAATGATGAGATACACCAATTGATCCCTATGACATTGTAGCAATATAGAGAAAATGTTCCCATTAATACTTCTTTGAGATTGCTTAGTGAGAAGGAATATCTCAAAGCACATGAAGAAATTGGACATGGATTTGTCATTGTGTCTACTATTGATACAAGTGAAGAGGAGCCTCAAAATGAACTTCAACTAGTTGTGCAATCTTTGGCACAAGAGTTTGCTGATGTATTCAAAGGCAAATTGGAGGGGCTTTCACCAATGAGATCCATCCAACATTAAATTGATTTCATGCCTAGAGCAACCATCCTAAATGAGAGAACATATAGAATGGCTCCACATCAAAGGGAGGAGTTGCACAAGTGAGTTACTCTTCAATGGTTTTATTAAAAAATCTATTTTCCATGTGCTGTCCCACCTGTTCTTGTTCCTAAAAAGGATATTGATGAAATGAGAGTGTGCATTGACTCTAGGGCTGTTAATAGGATTACTATAAAGTATAGATTTCCTATCCCAAGAATGCATGAAATTCTTGGTGTTTTGACCAATGTTGAAATATTTTCAAAGATTGATTTGAAAAGTGGTTATCATTAAGTTAGAACTAGATTGGGAGATGAATGGAAATGACATTCAAAACACCTGATGGTCTATATGAATGGTTAGTCATGGTTAGTTATGCCTTTTGGGCTGGCCAATGCTCCAACCACATTCATGAAGCTTATACATGATGTTTTGAGAGATGTTATTGGCAAATGTTTTATTGTTTTCTTTGATGATATTTTTGTCTATAGTCCTGATGAGGAAGAGCATGTGCAACACTTGAGCATGGTTTGCTTAAAGTTGCATGAAGCTCAATTGGTGATCAAAGCAAAGAAATGTCATTTTATGAAGAAGAAAATTGTCTATTTAGGTCATGTTGTCCACTTAGGAAATTGTCATTTTGAATGAAAAATGACATTCAAAACACTTGATGGTCTATATAAATGGTTAGTTATGTCTTTTAGGCTAACCAATGCTTCAAACACATTCATGAGGCTTATGCATGATGTTTTGAGAGACCTTATTTGCAAATGCTGTATTGTTTTCTTTGATGATATTCTTGTCTACAGTTTTGATAAGGAAGAACATGTGCCACACCTGAGAATGGATTGCGCAAAGTTGCATGAAACTCAATTGGTGATCAATGGAAAGAAGTGTCATTTTATGAAGAAGAAAATTGTCTACTTAGGTCATATTGTCTCCAAGAATCAAGTTAAGATGGAGCCAAGTAAGATCAAGGCAATCAAGTAATGGCCATCACTTAGAGATTTGGGAGAGGTTAGATCTTTTCTTGGTTTGGCTTGTTTTTATAGGAGATTTATTAGAAATTCTAGCTCTATTGCATAGCCTATGCTATCTTGTTTGAAGAAGAATGTAGCTTTTATGTGGAATGCAGCAAAAGAGAATTCTTTTCAAGCTTTGAAAGAGAAGATTTGTAGTGCTCCAATTTTTGCATTCCCAAACTTTTTGAAGTGGAGGAGGACACAAGTGGACTTGCTATTGGAGGTGTGCTATCTCAAGAGGGTATGCCCATTGCAATCTTTTCTGAAAAATTGAATGAAGCTAGGCAAAAATATAGTGTATACAAGAAGGAATTGTATGCTATACTTCAAGCCATTAAGCATTCGAGATATTACTTGCTAGGCTTTGAATTTTTTTATTGATTGATCATACAACACTTAAATTCTTGAGTTCTTAGAAAAAATTAAGTGATAAACATATGAAATGGGTTGAACAGTTACAAGGGTTTAGTTTTGTTTTGAAACATAGAATCGGCAAGTCAAATGTTGTTGTTGATGCTTTGTCTAGAATTCATATTGCTCATTTTTGTGTTGATTTTGGTGATATTTGGAAAGAATTGAATTCTCCATTGTTTGGAAGTGCTGATAAATGGAAGCCATATCATATCGAGAATGGTATTTTTTCAAAGATGGCAAAATTTGTGTTCCTAAATGTGACTTCAGATCCAAGCTTTTGGAAGAAAAGCATAATGGTGACATGGTTGCACATATGGGCAAAACCAAGACTTTGGAATTGGTGAGCAAAAATTATTTCGGTTGGGTATGCATAGGGATATTGTTAAATTTGTGAAAGAATGTTATATTTGCTAAAAGTTCAAAGGAGGGAAGGGTGTTGATGGTTGTTATTTGCCTTTACCAATCCCAAATGCTCTTAGGAAAAGTGTTTCTTTGGACTTTGTTAGGGGCATTCCAAAGACAAAATCTAGTCATGATTTTGTTTGTATTGTGGTAGATAGTTTTACAAAGATGGCTCATTTTATTCCATGTAGGAGTAGTGGTGCTTCTCATGTTACTGATTCTTTCAGCATGTTGTGAAATTGCATTGCATTCCATGGACTGTTGTGAATGATAGGAATGTCAAATTTTCTAGTCATTTTTGGAGATCACTTTGGCAATTATTGGGAACAAACATGTCATTTTCTACAGCCTGTCATCCTCAAACTGATGGGCAAATTGAAGTGGTAAATAGATCATTGTTGAAGATATTGAAATGTTTATGTGAAGATCAACCACAAAGATGGGAGAATATGTTGGCTCATGCTGAATCCTCTTATAACAATGCTTTCATACCAGCATCGGAAAAGTTCTTTTGTTGCAAATTATGGATTTTCATTAAATATGGTAGATAAAATGAGGAAATTTGATGATTGTGCCTTTTTGAATTCTAATTTTGTTGAGCAAATGAAGCATTTGCATCCTTTTTCAGATTTTGCAGATGCTAGGGCATTCCCTAGAAGTGATGCAAAGCAGTCATAGGGCCTGGTTGCTGTGGAAAATGGGTAAGAGCTTGTAGCCTGAGCCCATTTTGTTGGCACAAGGCTAGGGTGATGACGATACAAGTCAAATTTCACTTGGAGAAGAAAACCAAGGAAGTCATTTCTAAGGCCAATGAAGGCAAGAGGAAGGTTGAATTTCAGATTGGTGATTATGTTTGGATCTAATTAAGCAAAGAAAGGCATAGGAATGTGTATTTCTATAAGCTCAAGTCAAAGAGAATTGGTTCGTTCAGAATTAGGGTCAAGATCAATCCAAATGCTTATGAGATTGATTTGCCTAATGATCTTCCTATTTATTGTGTTTTTAATGCCTTTGATTTAATTTTTTTTTCACTACTTGCCTTTATGAAAAGTTGGATTTTTGTTTATTTGCAATTCCTTCATATCATCGTTAGTTACTTTTTTCCATGTCTTTTTTGGTCTTACTTTTGGTGGCTTTGCTGGAACAATACTGTTGCAACCTTGTTTTATAGACTTGTTATCTGATGTCATTTCTAAGATGCCATTTCTTTATCTAATTTGAAATGCAAGCCACTCCAAGGCTTCTATTAATATCTGTGTTGTGCGACTTATCTTTTCTGGTAACATTTAACATCCATCTAAACATTCACATTTCTGCCATATTGATTTGTTGTTCATGTCTCTTTTGTAATGCTCAACATTCAGCACCATGTAAGATAGCAGGTGATTGCTGTCCTGTAAAATTCTGTAACTTCAATAAACAAACTAATTATGCCAATGTGTTTCTAGGTACAACAGGGACTACAGGTCTCCATTATTGGTGCATTGTTTGTATTTTTTCCAACAAGCATATCTATACATTTCATTGCAGTTGTTACTTGCAGCAATTCTATTTAACTTCTTTATTCTGCTTGGTCATTGTTGTGGGGAAATTGAGGTGTCCTCCAAGAACCTCTTTCAAATCATTGAGGATGTAATCTGGATTGGAACTCTGGTCTTTGAAACAGCATGCCAACCTCAATACCAAACAATGGTTGGTCTCCTTGGTCATTGACACTGGTGTATCGGGATTTTACTAATGCCTGTGTTAATGAACTTTATTTGTTCATTTTGGTGCATGGCTTTGAATTTCTGTGATGAATGTAAGAGTGTAAGACAATACAAGGTGCATTATATTATGATTTATTTGTTGACCTGCAAGTCTTTTAAAAATTTTGTGAGGCATCAAGCATTAAAGTTAAGCTTTATTGATTTAGTTATTAAATCCTTATTTAATTTTTATAATATCATTATGAAATATCCTAGCAACCAAAAGTATCTCGCTTATTCTAAACCTTATAATTTTTTATTCTTTCTATCGTGCATATGGATTGATGGAGGTTCTTGTATTTAATAGAATTAGATCTTGTTTTTAGAGGATTATTACCTTCGTTTCTTAAACAGTTGTGTATAAGTTCCTGTTGTTTCCTTGAAAGATTTTCCATTCAGAGTATGTACAAAAGCTATGGTGGGCTTCATATTAATTGTTGTATTCCCGTTGCATGACATACAGGAACCTTTATCAAAACTCGCAGCTGAGTATGAAGAAGGCAATGTTATTCTGAAGGAAAAGATAAAGGCATTTACTTTATGTTTTTATGCATTTTGTACTGCAGCATATTATCAAGATTTAGTTTACTGATTTTAGAACATTGTAGGTACTAAGCCAAAGTTATAGCGCAATTCGGCGGACACAAGGTGATGGAAACTGTTTCTATCGTGCTTTCATGTTTTCCTACTTGGTGAGATTTGTACTGTGCTAGAAAATGTTTGAAAAGATATGTAGAATTTATGTTTTCAAGGATTCTCTACTAGAAATTTTGAACAAGGTCTGCATATATTTCAATTCATAGCATGAATATCGTGGTTGTTGATTTAGGAGCATATTCTGGAGACTAAAGATGGAGAAGAAGTTAATCATGTACTACAAAACATTGAGAGAGTCAAACAAGCTCTTTTAGAACAAGGGTATCCAGAGTTTACTTTTGAAGATTTTTTTGCGGTAAGTTTATTCCATATATTCCTTTATCAGATAACAATGTAAACAATGTTCTTGATTTTTACTTCTTATTTATGTTTAGATATTTGTTGAGCAATTGGAGAGTGTTCTTGGTGAAAAAGAGGGCATCAGGTAAATGTTATCATATGATTTTAATTTATTTTGTTGAGAGTAGAAATAGCAATTGAGCAAGGAGCTTATTTTAAATTATAAGCTTTTATTTTGATGGTTCATAGTCAAGTTTTCTGTTTTATAATTAATTAGCAGTGATACAGATAATATAATAATTATATGCAGTCTGGAGACACTGGTAGAAAGATGTCGGGACCAGACAATTTCAAATTATGGTAACTGTTTAGTTTTTTGTGGTGGTATTATGATTTGTCTGATATCCAATCATCTTTGTAACGATCTTTTTTGTGCCGTAGTTGTAATGTTTCTAAGGTTTGTGACATGTTCTGAGATTCGAAAGAGAGCCGATTTTTTTGAAAATTTCATTGTGGATCTTACAGTGGATAAGGTAATCAAAGTGACTTATTATTACCGCTTGTCTCTGACAAATGATTAAATTTTTACAAGCTTTATGTTTTGTTGAATGATACCAGTACTGTAAAACATCTGTTGAACCTATGGGAGAGGAATGTGAAAATGTTCATGTCATTGCATTGTCTGATGCTATGGGGGTTCCAATTCGTATTGTTTACCTAGACAGAAATCCAATGGATCCAATTAAGAAGCAGGTGCAACATCATGATTTTGTGCCTACAAGTTCCTTGGCTGCAGAGTCAGGATCAGAATCAGTTGTACCGTTTGTTGTGCTACTGTACCGTCCTGGCCATTACGATATTCTTTATCCCACAAAATAAAACTCAATAGGGCTTAGGATTTTCATAAAATTTCTAATCTCTTGATTACTGCCATATTGGACGTCGTTTAATTTTTTTTTAATGTATAGTAGTTCAATGAAAAGATTATTGTTTTTCCTGCAATTGTATATATGTACTTGATGCTTGAGAAAGCACAATCCACGTAACCTCAGTGTCCGTACGGATGGAACATTTCAAGTGTTTGATCATTCACCAATTTTGTAAACTTTCCAATTGGACGACTCCGGTACAGGATTCCGGTTAGACTTGTTTATGTTTCATAGTTGAAGTCTTTTAAATTTTTGATATGGATGCGTGACTATGTGACAACCTTTTTTCATTCATTTTTGAAAATGATTTTATTAATGCGGTAATTTTGAATGGTTTCATGTAGCTGAGGCATACAAATTGTGTAATTGCTTGTAATTGTTGGCTTCTCAAATAGGGTAATTTAAAATTGTTGCTTCGTTGTTTGGCATAGACGATCGAAATATAAGTTTTTTTATTATGTTAAGACTTGCCTAAAAATGAAATCAAGGAAAGATTTAAAGAAGTGCACACATGGCATTTGGATGAAACTTACCTCTCTTCAAGTGTTTAATTACTTGTTTTGTTGATATTAATATTTGTAATGTGTTTCGATTAAAGCATGAAATTTCATGGTTTTTTATTCTTTGAATTTAGATTTTTACCATTTTAAATAATAGCCTTACAGCTTTTAGCTTTGGTTTTTTTTATCTAAGCTAAATGCCAAAAGTTTATTTTATAGAAATTTAACACTTTAACACACTTTGTATTCATCCTAATTTCCATGAGGGTGTTTGCGTTTTCTAGATTGAAAATTGAACTTTGTAAAATTTTGATGGGATTGGTTGGTATCAAATCTCAAGGTAATTACATGGGAACATCTTAGTATGTACCTTTAGGATAAAGTTGACGTCGCACTTAATTTTATAAGACGGAATCAACAATTCCTGCAAGATATCCCTTGAATCCATTGCATAATTTTATCATTTTTTAGGTGGACAAAGAGTCACTTGTTGATCATTACCTTGGTTGATTCAGAAAGGAACTTGTAGCTTGAGGTTGTATTTAGAGCTAGTCAAAATTGATTTACATGTTTAAGCAGATTGTTTACACTAAGATGCATAATCATTTTGTTAAAAATAATGATTAAAACTATCCGATAATACCCTAGGTGTTTGTGGTCTTCATTATTTATGGTTTCATGATCAAGGAAATTAGCAATAATGCTAATTATGGGATTTTTGGAACCAAAAAGTTTCGATGTATAATTTTTGTTTGAGGTCAATAGTCAATCATTACTAGAATGCTAAATTATATTTTTCATGTATACTAAATTGTTTTTGTCAAACCAACTACCAATCATAATATTGTATTATATTTTGTAAACCATTAGAAGTGCTTTAATGTTAAATGATATCTTGTCCATAATTTTGGAGGTGTTTAATCATGTAATGTTAAATTTTACCTCAAACCCAACTCTCTATAGAGTTGGTAATATAATGATAATTACATCTTATCCATTATACACCCATTTTTCAGACTCAATTCTTATGATTTGATTATTTAAGAAGGAAAACCACTATTGACCAAATTATAGATGAATTAAGTAAAGAATTATAGGATGCAACAACTTGGTGTATATTGTTTACATATGGGTTTGGTAAATAGATCTTGAGTAAATAGTGCTTTGGAAATAGAAAAGTGGCAATGTCTTGTTAAATCAAGAGCCTTAAAAGTTAGTAAAGTATGATAGAATACATGAAATGTAATTTTTGTAACAGTACAAATAGTGATGGAATAGAAGCAAGATTTCATAGCACAATGTCTCTCACTACCTAGGATCAATGCTCTAATAAAATTATGAAATTAATAAGGTTATACAAAATAGGATTCATTTAAGACATTTAAAATGGGGACAAGCTAATTGTATTTTATGTAATAAGAATTCAATAAAGCTCTTTGCTAAATATTAAGTTATAAAAAAAGAAGCATGAACAACATATCATTGTGGTAACAATGCAATATTAGCCTAGTAGTAACACTCTTGATTTGGAAGCTCTAAGTTATGGGTTCAATTCTAGTAGGCAATGCTAAGTTATAAAGTTCCAATTTGACTATACATTAAAAATGATCATGAAACCATGGATTATACATTGAACATGTAAAATGATTTTGAAAACTAGATCTTAATACAACCTCAAGGTACAAGCTCACTCAATCAGCCCAAGTTAAAATAGAAGTTAATGAAAGACATGTGATTCTTTGTCCACTTGAGCAATGATGAAATTAGGCAAAAGAACAATGGAATTAACTAATATAAAGTTTTGTTTTGGCTATATCTAAAGGTACATATAGAATTAGGTGTGTTGTGTTAGCTATATCCTAAGCATATATGTAGAATTTCTCTACAAAGATGTGCTTGTGTTGTTCTCATGAGGTTCGATAGTAGCCCATCCTATTCAGTTTTTACAATGAAGCTGAATTTTCAATTTAGAAAAGGTGAACCCTGTCCTAGATATTAGGATGAGTGCAAATAGGGATTGAAAGTGGTAAATTTCTATAAAATAAATTTTTAACATTTACCTTAGACAAAAAAGCCAAAGTTGGAAGCTAGCGATCAAGACTTATTGAAAATTATAAAAGTCTATATTCAAAGAATAAAAAACCATAAAATTTCAAGCTTTAATCAAGATACATTACAAATATTTATTTCAAGCTTTAATCTCAAACAAATTAAGTCAACCTACTTTGAAAAAGATAGGTGATTTTTATCCAAATGCCATGTGTGGACTTATCTAAGTCTTTTTAGTCATGTCTTAACATACTATCAAACAGATTTCTCTATTGTATATACCAAATCACGAAACAACAATTTTAAATTACACAATTTTTATGTTTTTGGTAAAAAGCCATTCAAAATTAATGCAGCAATAAAATCATTTTCAAAACACACAATGCATAAGCTATTAAGTAGTCACATATCTACATTCAAAATTTGACAACATAAAAGGCTTTAAAAGTAAGAAACATAAAAAAGTCTAACTGGAATTGTGTACTTAAGTCCTTTAATTTTGAGTAATTAAAAGTTTACAAAATTAGTAAATGGTCAAACACTTTAAATGTTCCATTTGTAACACTCGAAATGCTATAGGGTTATGTGGATGGTTCTTTTTCAAACATGAAGTGCATATGTATAATTGCATTAAAAACAATAATCTTTAGATTTAAAAACTATAGATTAAAAAAATATTAAACATTTAATATGGTAGTAATCAAGACAACATATTAGAAATTTTATGAAAATTCTAATGTCTATAAATGTTATTTTGTGGGATAAAGAATATTATAATGCCTAGTGATGAGTTATCATTTTGTTGGCCGTGACATCGCAACCTGTCTCCTCATCTATAAATAAGAGGTAGACGGATTTGGTAAGTAGTTTTTAAAAGTTTTTAAACTTAAGTTTTCAATAAGTTTTTAGTACATTAGTTTTTTTCCTCTCAACCCTTCTCTCCTAGTGCATGCCCGCAGTGTGNCGCGGAATGAGTACGACTTAATCACAAGCATTTAAGTATGACTACTTGGTAACCCAATAGCGTACCTAGGATCTGTGCTTGGTAATCCTAGTAGTAGTTGTGCATGAGGTCCAAGATGTGTACGGATGATTAAGGAACGGATGCTCATCGTACTTAGGCTAGTTAGATTCTCTCTCACTCTCTCCCTCTCCTAGTTAGTCGATATTATTTACCATCATACCTAGGAGTAGCATTAGTGTAGGAACACATCATACACCTCACTCTGGACTAAACTGTACATGACAAAGCTAATACTAGTCCAGGTGGGAAGACAACGAACTGCGATCTAAGAGTAACTGTCTAGATATCACAACTAGTCCGTCTTCAGAGTTCGATCGGATCGTGCGTGAAACACTCGTATTCATATGGTTGAGTATAGGGGTACCTCGCCACTCATCATTGGCACCATTGCCAGGGATGGTGCTAGTTATCTAGGCTAGTTATTACATACAAGGTCACTGTATAGGAATTAATGATATATCTTTTAGGAAGAAATAATTACAAAAAGTCACATACAAATTCACACACAATTGCACAACCATGCCTCTCCTACAAGACTATGATAATGCCATATCTAGTGAGGAAATTCATTGGAGAACCAACGAATTATATGACAATGAAGATTGGAGTATGCAATCTGAGGTGGGGGTTTCCTTATAAACATAAATGAAAGTAGCATCGTCCCAACACATGAAAGTATAACTTACTCAATGATGATGAACCCCTACTAGCCACTACAAGCCTAACGCAAATACAAGAGGCTGTTCGAATCTCTCGTAGGCATCATAAAGAGAGCCACCTACCCAGGCTCGATTTAAACAACTTTCCCAATTTCTCAGGAGGCTATGACTTAGGTTCGCAACAACATTTACAAGCCTTCTATGATGCCTGTGCATGGAACAACATTGATAACGGTTGGCAAAAACTCAAGCTCTTTCCTATGACACTCGTTGGCCAAGAAAAAGTATGGTATAGATCGTTAAAACCAAATTCAATATGACGTTGGCCAACAATGATGGAACTCTTTAACGAAAATATCAAACCTACACAAGAGTGTCGGCCTTGAGGAAACAAATCCAAGAGTGGAAACAAGCACAACATGAACCCTTGGACATGGCCTTAGAAAGATATTATACACTGTTAAACAACTGTCCAGGCCATGAGTTCTCCGAGGAAAGGCTAATGTACCATATCATTGATGGACTTTGTGATGAAACAAGAGAGACCCTAGGGATGTATGCCTAAGGTCAACTATACAAACTACGAACCCATCAATTCCAAGAGCTTATTAAGCGGGTTGCAAAAGAAGAAGGAGAAATGGCTAGATGGGAGAGTGTCGAAAAACATCAACGGGACCAAAATCTCAATTTAACAAAGGTCCGTAATCATAAAAAGGAGAAATCAACCTATCTCAAGGAGGAAGAACCATCTTTGCCAGTACAACAATCATTCGAAGAAGTCAAGGCAAAGACCAATAAGATGTTGGAATGGATGCATAAAAAGTGGAGAATATATTGATATTATTGAAGATAGAGTTTTGACAACCTGAGAAGCAGTACAAAATATCATTAGACAATTGGAAAGAAGGAATGAGGAAAATGAGAGCTCAACTACCGATCATATGTATGAATGCAACATTTGCTTGTACGATCACCCCAAAGGCCAATGCCCAATCTTGTTACATTTATATGAGCATTGGGGAAGCACGTTACACCCAGAGTTCATATAGAGATACTCTGTTCGATCACAGTGGCAACAACCCCAGTCATGGGGGAAACCGTCCCTAAACTGGAGACACCCTTCGTATCATTTGAATCCAAATGCTTATCTAGTTCAACATCCTATTTCCCCAACTGGGTCAACATACTCTATCTTGCCACATTACCATTCTCCTCAATACTACAAGCCCATGTCCTCAACACAATCACCGCCTTGTGCACCTTACACTTCTCCTAAATTTCAACATTCCCATCCCTTCTCTCCTTCTACATTACCACCAACTGTTCCTGAAGTGTTTGCACGACAGCAACAACCCACGAACGTTACTTGTGCTACTATTGCCAACAATAGTGAGAGACCTCATCGACATCGAAAGCATCCCTTCTTTAGATATGACCGTAGGAAGGGATAACACAGTTCCAAGGCCACTACATTCTCTAACTTAGCATAAGTCCAACACTGTGGAGCATCCTTCTCTTCAAACCCAATGCCTCGTGTTACTTCATTAGGGCCACCAATTAACACTCCAACAACCATACGGCCCAATGAATGTAGCCATGGAGGACGACATCTTAATCCTTGCATGCCATCTTATGGTCTCAAGTATCATAGTGGGTTAACTCCTTACCAGGGAAACCACATCTTATAAATTGCCCTACTATGCTTACTATAATGAAGTGTGTGAACCCCAATGGGGTAAGTATGACCAAGTTTCAGTATTCCCAACATGCAAGGATCCTCATCTTTCATTTATTAATCCTCGCCATGCTCAATTGTGTAGTTATGGGGGATATCCCCCATTCTAATAACAAGAAGGATTAATAACTACTTTTCATTTTCTTTAATTTTACAACTTTTTGTTTTCCAGTTTTTGATTTTTTAATTTCTTGTTTTATATTTTTTGTCTTTTTGTCTTTTTATCTTTTTCTAAGTAATCTCATCTACGAATAAAACACTCATGTGGCCCGTTGGTTGAGGTGTGTTCTATGTTATCGAGTCTTGAGTGATCAATTCTTTGGACAGTGAGCTCATTACACCCACTCATCCATTCTACAAATAAGAGGTTCTGTTCAAGGGTACAGTGATATTCTTGACATTCTTAAAACTTAAAATCAATTTTGTGTTCATTATACCCGGAATGAAGAAGGATGGATCAAGAGGGAATGATTAGGGTGTGACATCAAGGGGACTTGCGGATTCTCTTTGGTGACATCTGTGGGAGTTATCACGCAACGTGGTTGTACTAAGATCCTTGTAGATTTAACGCAAAATGGGAGTAAGAGGAATCAAAAGGCACTCAAAAATCCAATGCTATTCTAGGGGGTCCCATTGGAAAGACATGCCCCCATGCTTGAAGGTTGGCGGCTTCTCTGGATTTAGCAATTGAAAAATAAAATAAAAATAAAAACAATACCACAAAGCAAAAATCACTCCTCCCTTGAACAAAATGCCAAGTGATCGTACGCCTTGTTGTTATGGTACTCTCATAGTTGCTCATCATGGGATGATACAATGCGATGTCACTGGTTAGAAGAATGGACTTGGTCCTAATCCTGGAACGATGGGTTAATGACATTAATCATGCTTTACACATAGGATTCATTGTGCCCCAGGTTAGTTTCCTCATGTCCCAATCTCTACAATCCCTTCTATACCCCGTCTCACCTCACTGTTCATGTAATTGTAACTCATGTCTTGTGTAGCGTAGAATTTCGACATCATCCCGGTGATACTTACATGTGTGTGTTTTGTGGAACCAGTGTGGATTACATTTAATCCTTCGAGTGCCCACAGACACTTTTAAGTGTTGTTACGCAAGGGCATTATAGGTTGGAACCTGCTTTGGGGAGGACCCACTTGCATAATTTTTGTAATTTGCACTCATAACACATCTTCCACACACCATCTATTACCCTCAACGTATTTTCAATGATATTCTTTCCCTTATTACTATCCTTTCGAATTCCAACGTTGCTATGAACCATCACATGGCCTTTTTTTTCTCCCTTACCACCCAAGGCCTTATTGATCAATTCCACCCACACATAATTATTTGTGCCTTCAGAACTAGTTAAATTACCCTAGAACCCTTTAACACTTATCCACATGTCCTTAGTTTCCATCATTCATTTCAGAAAAATCTTCAAAATTCGGTATATTCCTTAGTGCCTTAACATCGATAGGCCACAATATCGTGTACGCGATATCATGTACGCAGGATCGCGTCACAAAAACCTATATATACGTGACCCCCCCCACACCACTTGCCATCATTTTCAACTATTCATGTGGGGGATTTTTTCAAATTTCTTTCTACAACTTGCGATTGCGCATCCCTTACTTTCATACCTATATCTCACTCGTTGGTCCTTCGATTTTCATTCCGTCTGAACCTACTTAAACCCGGAGTGTTCAGCTTAGTCATGGGGGAGGGGCACACGCCAAATAGCACATAACGTTTTTGGAATTTTTCATTGCCCAAAGGACATTATCAAGGGTAATTAATTATAACATTAAGGATAAATGTCCCAAAAATAATTTTATCCCCTTAGTTACACTAGAAAAATAGATTTGGAAACCACCTAAGAAAAAAGGACTCAATATTATAATCTTTCAGGGACATGTAATTAACATCACATGGAGATAAAAAAAATTCCATTAAGGCAAGCAGTAAGGTATAACCTAACTTCGGAAACAACCTTACTAACGATTGGCCCCGTGTGATTGCAGATGGCCCCGAAATGCGGACAATAGGAAGGTCCTGCTCAAGGTGGGAGCAAACCTAGGAGAGGCAAAGGACAAGTTCCTACCAGACAACATGTAGAGTAGGAGGAACAATCATTTAGCATTCACTAAGAGGACCCTGCTACTTTACAATTAAGGTAGGTAGAAGGAGGAGTTGCTGCAGCACCTAAACAGGGACAACCTCTCATGTTTCCCCAAGATTATGTTCAAGCTATCCATGAAAGTTCCATATTCACTATAGTGATTGTGGAATTAAATTTTGAATCTTTCGCAGAATTTTCTCCAGAGGTCATTAGGGATCACCTCAAAGGTTCCTCATTATGGCCTATCCTCTTTGAAAGTGGTGCTTGGTACTTAGGGGAAACATACCAATTTTGGCACAACAGGGAACAAGGCACCACGGTTAACATTTGTGGTGTGAAAGTCAATTTCTTTGTTCAGGCCATTTCAGAAGTATTAAACCTTTCGAATACAAGGCCAAAGGTTGCTCAGTTGTCTACCTGTTCAGACCTTGATGCACGACGAGTTTGGTTGGAAAGGGCGTATGGCAAGGAGGATAAGATATTTGGAGAGTTGACAATGGAAGAGAGGATCTATTTCAAAATAGGAACTTATCACCTCTTCCCCACAAAGGGCTTAAAAAGAATTTCAACATATGCAGCAAGAAGATGTGTAGTATTGATGGGAAAGGTTAATGCTAACCTGCCTCATCTATATTTTACATAAATCATGAGATGGTTTGAAGAACAGAAGACAGGAAAGCTTGCGTTACCCTTCCCTTGTCTTATCAGGAAGTTGTGCCGATGTGCTGGTATAAGAGGGTACACCAATGATGTCCTCTGCAAAGCCCAAAATGCTTCATATGCTAAACTGCTAAAGCCACTAGCTGCAAGGAAAATCACTAGTAAAATGCTTGGGCTAGAACAAGAAAAGGAACAAACGGTAGGACCAATTGCAACTCAACTTGTAGGACCCAGCCAACTTCCAAGTACGAGACCCAGCCAACAACAAGAACTAGGGCCTAGCATGGGCTAGGATCAATTGCCGCTGCTGCAAGATGATAGACCATTGATGACCCATCTGAGGGCCATCGCTGAGATAGTCAGTTGAGGAAGTTGTGATGATGCAAATCTCTTCCGCGTCATCGATGATGCCATACAGCCCATGGTTTCTTTGGATCACGAAAGGGGTGAAGTGTTTGTCTATACAAGAGGAGGGGAGAGCACTTGGTCACAAAAGATCTCAGGGAACACTACATCTTTTCAAGTGCAATTAGAAACTGCTGAAGGGGCCACAGTGGTGGTCATGTAGCACCAAGATGTAACAGGGGCCACAGAAGTGGTCACAGACCACATTAAGGAATCATTGAATGTACCTGTTGTGCCACCGGTAGACCTTACAGGAGCATGGGATGCTCAAACTTTTGCCGGAACCTCAATGACTCCTGTGGAACATGAGGATGTACTTGATCGATTGTTACAAATAGGACAGGTAATGACGTCCCTGTTTAACATCCCTTAGGATGTTATGGCAATTCAATCAAACCTCATTTCCACCAAGGGAAAGCTGGTCTTGACAGAGATGAGGGCTGAACATGCTGTAGCAGAGGTGCAAAAATTGCAAGAAAGGCTTGTGGCCCTACAAGCAGCATAGGATCCTTCGCAATTTGTTCTCGCAGACTAGCTTGACACTTTCAAAACTGAGCAATTGACCAAACTATTGATGGAGAATAAGAAGGTGGCAGAAGAAAAAGAGAAGGCTATTTGGGATGCCTTTGTAGCATAAGCACAAACTTATGCACACACCAAGGCACTCAAGGCCTTACAAGAGGAAAACAAGTAGCTTGTTGCTAACAACTTTCGGTTGACCTCTGTGGAAAAGCAAAAGAATGTTCTCGAAGAACATTTTCAATAGTTGCAAGAACAACTCATCTGGGTCAACCAGGACATGAACCGTTTAGCCAGGGAAAATTGAATCCTCTCAATGGAGGAGGTACGCGCCATCTACCAGAAGATGACTATTGAAATAAGCAAGTGGCAGAATGAGGCTAAACAACATGAAAAGCTAAAGGAGCACTTCTTGGACCAGGTGGGGATGTATAAACAAATCATTGAGAAGGAGATCCATATGGCCAAGGCCCACATCAACGCTATCAGTTCTTAACACACTGACTGGAAGGCCATATTGGACACATATGCATTTGCCCACTAGGTGGAAGTTAAGAATCGGGAACTGCAGATCCAGGATCTTACAGAATACATGGAGTTAGCAAACCTGCGGTATGCCAACCTTGCCATGTTAATAGAAAGGTGCTCGAGAATAGAGCTCGAGCAACAGGTAGCCACCACCTACATCAAATATGAAACAAAATTTGCAGAACACAAGAAGATATTGCAAAAACTGGAGATTGCAAATTCTAAACTTGAGGTGGTTAAAGTAAGCTACCAGGGACAAAAAGGTATCGCAATAGACTTGGCTTGATGGCTTGCAGATTTTCAAGAATATAAAGACAAAGCCAGAGCCTACAAGGAGGAACAACGGGTATTTGTGGCTTGGTATGTCAAGGTAAATAAAATGTTTCTGCAACTACCCTACCCATGGGAAGTGCTGACTCCATCAAACATCAGAACATTAGCATGGATGACACAGAATCCCCGAACCGAAGAGGAGAAACTCTAGGCTATACTTCAACACCATCAAGTCCCAAGACCTGGAGCACAAGACAAGGGAAAGGCATCCATGGAGGAGCCATCGCCACTAGGAACTACTTGAGTTCCATCAATTTTGTAGTTATATGATTTTCTTTCGCATTCTTTGTGTTGTGTCTCAATTTTTTTCTGATTCCACACTGTGGCATGAACCCATTGTCACCAGTCAATAATCCCATACCTATCCACTGTGTAATCAACGGAGCTTGTTCTCACTGTAACTCGAGGACAAGTTTTCATTCAGTCATGGGGGTATGATGAGTTATCATTTTTTTGGCCACGATATCGCAGCTATGATATCGCGTACGTGATATCGCAGCCTAGACGCAATATCGCAACCTGTCTCCTCATCTATAAACAAGAGGTAGACATATCTGGTAGGCAGTTTTTAAGAGTTTTTAAACTTAAGTTTTCAATAAGTTTTTAGTACATTAGTTTTTTCCTCTCAACCCTTCTCTCCTAGTGCATGCCTGCAGTGTGGTGATTGTAATTGTACGACATCCTTATTCGAGTGTGATGTACTTGGACACGCACATGATCGGCAATAAAGATCGAGATTACTTCATCATTGTAGCATCCACTTAGCTTAATTATTTATTTATTTAATTATTATTTACTACTTTCTTAGTTAATATCTCTTCACCCTTATCTCCTATTAAACATGGAATGAGTACGACTTAATCACGAGCATTTAAGTGTGACTACTTGGTAACCCAGTAGCGTACCTAGGATCTGCACTTAGTAATCCCAGTAGTAGTCGTGCATGAGGTCCAGGATGTGTACGGATGATTAAGGAATGGATGCTCATTACACTTAGGCTAGTTAGATTATCTTTCACTCTCTCCCTCTCCTAGTTAGTTGATATTATTTACCATCATACCTAGGAGTAGCATTAGTGTAGGAACACATCATACACCTCACTCTAGACTAAATCATACGTGACAAAGCTATAATACTAGTCTAGGTGGGAAGACAATGAACTGCGATCTAAGAGTAACTGTCTAGCTATCACAACTAGTCCATCTTCGGAGTTCGACCGGATTGTGCGTGAAACACTCATATTCATATGGTTGAGTATAGGGGTACCTCGCCACTCATCACCTAGGATAGTACAACAAAAAATTCAACTAATTTTGATCATGACCATGCAACTAAGGAACTTGTAGGTTGATGAAGCATTTTCTATAGGCTACAACATCATAGTTGTAATGTCATAATTAGACATTGTAGGCTTTTTGTATGATGTCATAAATATAATGTATTTAGGGGTGGAAAATTTTATAAATACCTGCCCCTTACCATATTAAATGTATCATTTGGATCATAGTGTAGCGAAGCTCTTGTAGTTTAATTTTGTGAAAGTTAGAATTTGTCACCAAGTGCTTGCACCAACAACATCAACTAAGGAGACTCTTTAGAATCTTATTCAAGCAACTATGTACTTGAATACATTTTCATGATGATAATAAGATTAAGATATATTTATCTTCATTGTAGTGCTTAGCATAAATTAAAGACTTCATTAATTGCAATATAATTTCTTAATACACTTAGCTTAATATTTACTTTCCTATATGTGTTAATAATTGGTGGAATGAGTGCAACTAGTTTTGACTGTAGATACATATTCACTTGGTAATCCCAAAGTGCTATCGCTTGGTTTGAATAGTGGCATAATGCTTGTTAACCCTAACAATGAGTACATGCATTCAAGATGTGTAAGGTAGACTTGGATCAAACACTCATCTCCTCAGGCTAGTCTAAGATTTATTTAATCACACATTAGATTACTTAAATTAATTTTTATGTTTTAATATTTTAATGATAATTCAATTTGGCTGCCACAAAATTAGCATTATATGCTTTAGCCATACTTAACCATATGTGCTAGGTCACACAAGTGTTACTGGGAAGACAACAACTAGTGATCAATAGCCTAGCTGACTAGATACCTAACCTAGTTTAGTTTAAGGAATTTAACCAAGTTCCACATGAATGCTTGTGATCTTATAGTTAAATGTAGCGACTACTTTACCACTCATTATTAGTGCCATTGCTTGGGATTCATACTAATAATTTCAATAGCTAGAATCATATAAGGATTGTTGTTAGAGTTTAAAATGATTTCTCTCATAGAAATAATATTATTTTATTTGAACACCCTAAAGTAAGTGAAACATATCTTTTTCTCACAAGGCTAATTCCCCACTTGCCGATGAATGTACAAAGGGACATAATAGGATGATAAAGAATAAGGATAATGTCCCATAGCAACTTAAAGTGGTCTACCAATATCTGGATCCCCATTATCTAGATTTTACTTTTATTCTCCATTAGGATGATCATTTGAGATGGAGGAACTTGGAAGATAATATTATGTTATCATTTGATTACTTAGTCCCATCAATGCTCATGATGGCATTAATGAAGGAGGGATTGAAGGTGGCTGTAGGTGACTACAGGTGATTTATGAAATGTCTAGGCTCTAACAACTAAATGAAGTCCAATTGAAAAAGAATCATTTCATGGAAGCATGCCATGACATTGCCAAGGTAAAGGGGACCACCATTCCAATAACATCACAACTTAAAAATAAGGGTACTAATTATCAATCTAGAAGATCTCATTGTTGAAATTCTTCAACCCTTGTTGTAGGTGAAATTTAAAATGTATCATTATATTCACCGTGGTCCACCAATCAAGGAAAATAGAGGACATAATTCAATACAAAGAGGACCTCTAAGCCTAGATCTTTCAATAATACAAGTTGAGATGACTAAAGGGATTATAGAAGAAGAGTAAGCAAACAGAACTTTCCTATTTCTCCATCATCTTGATCATCGTCAAGTTTTGATGAGGGCAATTGTAATCGAGAAAGAAGGGGTAAAGGGCAAACAACTTGGTAGAGATGATCAGAGAGACCATCATAGAAATGGGCAAAGAGACAATAGAAGAGATCAAGAAATAGAACATAGAGTTGAAAGAAGGCATAATAGACACCATAGAAGGGGGCCTGGTCATAACAAAGTTCATGAAGATAGAAATGATTATGATGAACCCTTACTTGCTACTTGCAGTATAATTAACATTAGGGAGATAGTTTACATTCCTACCAGGCATCAAAGAGACAACCAAATCAAATGGCTAGACATGAACAATATCTCCAAGTTTGAGGGAGGCTACAATGTGAACATGCAATACATAGAAAATAAATAGAAAAAACTAAAGTTATTTTCAATGAAATTCATGAAAGAGGTAGAAAATTATTGCTAGTCCTTGGAATTGGAATAAATTCAAAGGTGGAGTATGATGTAGAAGATCCTTAATGATAAATATCAAACATACTTTAAAGTATTCAATTCGAGGAAGCCAATTCAAGAATGAAGATGAGATAATCATGAGTTCCTTGATATAACCTTGGATAAATATTACTCATTGTTACACAAATGCCTAGGCTATGGATTTTCTTAGAGGGAACAACTACATCATATCATATATGGACACAGAAAAAAGATAAGGAAAGCTTTTGACATCTATGCCAAAGGGAGATTTTCAAATATGAGAGCCGACCAAATTTAGAGTTAGATTCGTTAGGTAGTAAAGAAAGAAGGGGAAATGAAAAAGTGAGATAGTGCTAAGGAGTATGATAGAGATTCGTCTATTTGAAAAAAGGAGGTTTGTCTCTATGAGTAGGAAGAGTAATCATTGTTGGAGGAAGTGGTCCAATAGAAGACTTTGCTGATACAAAAGTTTGTTACTAAAATATTAACCAAAGTTGATAAGATATGAGAATCAATTGATGAGAAATTCCAATTGGCACTCAAGATTGTGGAGGAGAGAATGAAACAAGGTAGAACCAAAGAAAAGAATAAGAAAAAGATTAAGGATACTAATAGGGACTATTATTAGCAAAAGGAAAAAGCAAAGGAAGGAGACGATAGTATTATTATCACTGATCCTTACAGATAGTATGTCGAGTAGCCTATGTCACCAAGTGATTCTACTATTCATATCTCTACCTACCACTATTATCATCTAGAGTATCATAAACCCACTACTTCATAGATTGAATCTCCCTCATATATCCCTCATTCATCACAATACTCATAGCCTTAAGTTTCTAATTTATTACCACTTGCTTTATCCATGCAAGATGAGATACCTTCATAGCTGCAACAATGGAATGCTGTAGAGTTATAAACATACAAATGGATGGAAACTCAAGTAGTTTCAAGTAAAAGCATTAGAAGCATTTATTCTTTATACTTGTTAGTTCATTCCAAACCTACACAAGAATTTATGGTTGTGGACCCCATAGCTACGTCCTTCCAAATGCATTCTAAGCCACCTTGAAATCAAAGAAAAAAAAATGTTCAAATTGTTATGTTAATCCATGTTTTCATTTGCTAGATAAAGCTAGAAATCTTACTAGGAAAATAACTAACTTGGTAAGCTCCCTTACCTATCTATAGATCACTAGGAATACTTCATACATAAAGTTCTACTAGATTCAAGTTTTGGAGTTAACTTGATCTCACAAGAAATGTACAAAGGTTGAAACCTACCTTTTTAAAAGAAATATAATATTAGGTGAGGGCTTGTTAATCAATCCATCTTCTTGGAATTAGTGGAAGACACTATGATTACCATTAATGGGTGGTTATATCCTACTAATTTCCTTATGATCCATGTTGAAAACTGCAAGGTGGAGTTTCCTATCTTGATGAAAAGAACTTGGCTAACCATCATTGATGCCAAGCTTGGGATTAGAAACTAGTCATTGGAAATCTTAAAGCAAAATAAACATGGATTTGTAGAGAATAAGTGTGTTCCATGCATTACATACAAAAACATATGGTGTAATTGCATATAGAAAATTTGGACAATTAGACAAAAAACCATCATAGCATGCAAATCATATGAAGAATTAGTGAGTGTGTAGAATTGCCTATATGTAGTAGCTACTAGAAAGAAGGTATCTAGTAGCTAATTACAAATAAAGTTGCAAGTGCACCATGTGTGTGGAACCTTGAGAAGTCATCACAAGTGTTTATATTAATAAACTAGATGAAATGGAGGAGTTGAAACTTCAACTTTCCCATGTAAAAAATGCATAAGAAGTAGAGATGGATTGTGAAAATTTAAAAATTCCTAAAATAATTGAACGAGAGCCCATCAAACTTAAATATTACCAGAATCTTTAGAATATGCATTCTTGAAAAATAATTAACAAATAGTTGTAAATGACCAACTCAAAAATAGAAGTTACTTGTGGTTCTAAACAAATAATCGACAACCTTTCTTAGTCATATGATGAAATCATGGGGATTGATCATCACATATACCAACATAGAATCTACAATGATCTTGTCATCAAGCTTAAATGATAGTTGTAGTGGAGAATGAATTCAAAATTAATGTAAATTATTAAAAAGGAGATTGAGAAGTGTCTACAAATTGGATTTATCTATCCTATAGCAAACAACAAGTGGTTGAGTCCACTTGTCATTGTACCAAAGAAAGGAGGCCAATGGATTTATTTTTATTAGCTCAGCTTCCTGATGATGGAGCAATGTCAGAATGGTAAGAAAACTCAAAAAGGAAAACACCCAAGCACCCAAGAGAATGGCCAACACAAATGCATCAAATCCCCTTGAAGTCACACCCTGTTCAATCTTGAGTCCTTCCTTAGTTTGAGAAATGCCCAGTCATCGATTTGTTATAGTTATTATTATTGAGAAAGGGACTGTACAGTTCCAAGCCAAGAGAGACCATAGAAATTTGTGAATGTATGGATGAAGCGGACTCATTTCCTATCATATCAAAAGAACCATACCTTAGTATCAACATCATAATCTTAAAGGTAAAAGCCAAACATTAGCAACTAGTAAAAAATAGTTCATACCATCATTTAATAGCACTTATTGGGTGATGAACTTAACAAAATGGATAAGACACAAAAATACACAAAAATACAAGAAAAAGTATGAACGATGTTGTAAAAAAAAAAATAAGAAAAGTTAAAGAAATTTGTAAAACAAAAATATGTAAAAAAAAAACTTAAAAGAACTAAGGGCCTCAAATGATTAGCATAGGTGGCCATCTCCCCCATGACTGAATCGAAAGGGAGAGATCCGAAATAATGAGTGTTTTTCTGAATTTCTTAAAAGTGTCCAACTTTTCCCAATTGATGTTTTCAGGTTAAGGGTTGGAAGTTGGCGACGCTCATATTCCAATGTATCTATGCTTTC
>MNCI01023945.1:737981-763418 GCA_015680685.1 Gnetum montanum | reverse complement strand
ATTGCTCTTCTTGAGTGGAGGCAAGTTCTAGGCTTTATACATTTCTCGTGAGATTAAGTTGACTCTGGAACCTAAGTCAAGAAGAGCCTTATGAGGTTCATTCCTAGTGACTTGGAGATAAATTAGGGGGCTTCTAGGATCAAATAATTTCTTGGGAAGGTAGCCCACCTTGATCCAGTCAGTAACGGTATGTGTTAACATAACCATATGCGTTGACCCTTGTTGTTGGTTTGAAGGGAGCTTCAAAGCCTTATTTGTTGGAGGAGCGTGCACAGACTTAACCGCTTGTGGTTGTGAGAGCTTGTTTAGGCTTTTGGTTCTGAAGAAAGGTCTTCTTTTTATGCAGTTGTCAGAACTAGTAGTGGGTTGAAGGTTTACAGCTCTTGTAGCATTATGTTGCTGTGGTTGAGTGGGGAGTTCCCCTTACATTGTTGGAGCAGGTGGTAGTGGAACTATCGGCATAAGAGTGGAGGATGGATTCGGAGGATGGTATGTATGTGGTGTGTCTTTCGTAGGAGAAGGAGTCCTAAAATTCTTCTGAACTTGGTAGTGTCGTTGTGAGGTTACGTGACCCATAGAGTCACTTGGAGAAACTAGCTACTGCACGTAATAGCCATATGGGTCTGGTTGCCAGTAAGGGTATTGTTGCCTAGGTGGTGGCATCCCCCATGACTGCGGGTGTTGCCACTGTTGATGTTACCTGATAGGTTGTGGCGAAGTTCCACTTGGATAATATGTTAACAGTTGGTGGAACTACCTCGGGTTACCTTGGGGATAAGGTAACCTTTGGGGTGCTTGCCATTTGTTAAGTCTTGGGTTGAGTGCATACAACCCAGACTCTTGCAGATGTGAGATTATTGGGCAACATCCCTTAGGATGGTCATATTGGTAGATCTCACATCCACCGTCATTATCCGTGTCAGAATCCACAACCTCATCAGCGATAGTCATTTTTCCCTTACCCTTGTTACGTGCATGATCTGAATCTCTCCACTTTTTCTTATCATGATTACTACTTCGCTCCTCCTTAGAGTCCTTTACAATTTTTAGGACTGTTTTAATTTTACTATCTAAGGAGCTCCATATTTGATCTACCTTAGTCGACACTTCCATTAATTTCTGAAGTGGCAAGGTTTTTCTATTCATCAACTCTTTGAGTGGTGACTCATCCTCCTTCTCGCAGAATCTCACTCCCTTTCGGAGGGAAGGATCACGGTTGTACTCTTCCACTCTTTCTCTTTTCCATAGCTCCCCTTCTTCTTTAGCTACTTGATCCAACAATCTATGAACTTCATGGAACCTAAGTTTAGATAATCTTCCTTGGGCATATGTTCCAAGGGTTCTCCTAGTTTCATGTCTTAGCCCATCTACGAGGTGGCAGAGTTGATCTCGTTGTGCGTAACCATGGCCTGGGTAACGATGTAGCAATGCATAATATCGGTCCATGGTAGCATCCAAGGGTTTGTGATTACCCTGCTTCCATCCTTGGATCTGCTTATACAAGTTGGACACTCAGGAGTACGTTTGATACTTATCATTAAATAGATCTAGCATCGTACTCCACCTCCTAATGGTTTCCAGCTCTAAAGATCGGTACAAACTTTCTGCTTCTTTTATGAGTGTCCTAGGGAACAACTTTAACTTTTTCCACTCATTTTCAATATTCTGCAAGGCACAAGCATCGTGGAATTCCTATAAGTGGTTTTGCAGATCAGCATTGTATCCCCCCTCAAACCGTGGAATATTATTCATGTCTAGTCTCTTGATCCGGCTATCTTTTTGGTGCCTTGTAGGTATTCTAACTACCTCCGTAATGTCTAACATACTCTGGGTTGCTAGTAGGAGTTTGTCATGGTCATCTCTCTCATGACATCTGTGATGCCTATGTGGTTCCCTACTTTCCCTTCTACCATGCCTTGATTCTCTAGAATGCCCTCATCCTCTCTCTCGACTCTCTCGTCGAGGGTTCTCATCTTGCTTATCCTTACCCTTATCCTCACGGTTGTGCTCTTTGTGACTGCGTCCGGATGTGGAAGGAGAGGGTGAATGGTGTGAAGGGGAAGAATAAGGGGAACCATCGCCATGACAATAATGCCATAAGATCTCCATTAGTTGAGACCTTGGTTATGATCACTTTTTGGCTAATTTTTGAGCTAGAAAAAAATGTTGTAGTTAGCTAATCTAAAGGAATCTTATTCTATTACCACGTCCAATAAGAAAATGAGGCTACTAAGAAAGATGTATTTAGATGAAATTATAGGGAATAAGTGCATCTTTGAAAAAAATTAATGAGAAGGATATCATGAAAGTTAAGATCCACATTAATGTTGCATTAAAATAAATAAATAATGCTATTTGGAAAAGCATTCTTGATGACTTAACAACAACCCACCAGACAAAGATTAAAAGCAAGGGCTTATGGATATAGAAACTAACACATCACATGAAGCTTGTTAATATCAGGTATGCCAGTATTACCATGTTAATAGATGAATACCTAGAAATGAAGTGAAAAAGCAAGATGTAGATACCTTTATCTTGTTCAATCATGAAAACAAATGCATCATGAAACAAAAAGAAAGATGCAAATAATAAAGATAGAGCTAAAAGTTGTCTAAGCTTAGTACATCAAGCAATGTGACGTTTTTAATAACTTTGCCAAAAGAATAATAAAGTACTAGGAGTTTAAAGAAAAAGTAAAAAGGTTCAATGTTAAATGCAAATTAATTACTACCTAGGTTTTTCTCAAGCAAATAAAATGTTTCCAAGCTTTCCATGTCCCAAAAACTACCAAAGTAGCCAACTTGGATTTGATTATTAATCATCCATGGATAGACATAGAGAAGTATCAAGTGATTCTCCATCATTCTTTCATGAAGGATTAAGCCACCAATCCACCATAGGAGCCACCATCATTGAGAATAACATGGAGATCTACTATTTGGATTTTTAAAAATTCTATAGTCTTTTTGATATGTGCTGAGTATTTTAACATTTTGTAAACTTGTTAAACATAATGTGGTACTTAAGTGAGTTAGTCAAGTTACCTCCATAATTTTGTAACAAAGCTCTATCTTGATTTTACTTAATTTAAGCATGAATTATCAATTAGTTGTAGGGGTATGATGAAGTATTTTTGTACTCTATGCCATTGTAGCTATGGCGTTGTAATTGTGACATTGTAGACTTTTGTACAATATCATAGATACCACATGATGAATCACATTTTTTTCATTTTCTCTAACATTGGGTATCCAACGTTGGAGCCTCAATGTTGGGCATCCAATTTCGGAGCCAAGATGCAATGTTGGATATCCGATGTCACGTGGTATACACCAACCTATAAATATAGCACTTGGGCTCATGATTTTCATATTAGTTTTTGTCATAGTTAGTGAAGCTCTTGTAGTTTGTTTTCTCCAGAGCTAGAATATTTTTTGAGTGCTCGCAACAGGAGTCTAAGTGTGTACAGATCTTTGTTCGAATATTGATGTGCCTAAGCATAGCAGTGTGACGGGAACAAAAACAAACTCTTTTGATAATCCTTGCAGCACTGAGAATAGATTAATGCTTCCTTTAATGCACTTTCCTTTAATGCATTTAAATTAAGCAATTAATTTTTAGTTGTTAATAAACACAAGCACAACCACTTCAGGCATACAATAGTACTTGGTAAGCCAACAACACTTAATGTTTGGTAGCCCAGTAGTGCTATATGTGTTCAGAATGTGTGCAGGAAAGTGGGACGAGTACTTGTGTTAGGCTAGTTAGGAAGTAGATAAATTAGATCCTAAATTATTCTACCTTTCATTATTGTTGTACATGATTAAACTTATAAAACATAAAATGATAAAAATCATGTACCTCAGTTACACTTAAACCATATCCTTAAGCTTCACAAGTGTAGTTGGAAAGACAATGAACATTCTTAACACCCATTTCACTTCCTAGAGGAACTAGTGCATTGGAGAACTATAGGTCCACAAAATTTGACCAGATCACATGTGAATGCCTTAGTGATTCATATGGTTAGACACAAGGGTACCTCACTACTCATCATTAGCATTGTTGTTAGGGACCTTTTGGCTATTTCATGCGATATCTAGGATTTAGTGGAAATTATTCAAAATCATTGGAACAAACCTGAGAGTCATATCATATTTTATAATTACTACAACAGAAAATTTAAAAGCATACTATGTTTTTATCATCTAATTGAAAATGGCTTTTTCTCATAGAAGTGCTTCTCGACTCAAGTCTGATGGATCTCATTAGTCGGTGCCTCAACAATATCGAATGATATATGCTCATCCTGATGAGTATGTACCCAATTTCACCTTCATCCTACATTAGGATGAATAACTATGGTAGGGTGACATGGAGGGAAACATTGTGTTGTCATCTGATCGATCTATTCCTACAATGCTTTACCAAATGCTTATCTATCTAGGTCTTCAGGAAAGTCATGCTAAGTATATTGTGCAAGATAGTGATGCTAGGGATTATCATCTAACTAAGGCACAACATCTCTGGGATTACCAGTTAGAACAATGTCATGAATTGTGAAGGGAAAAGGATTTAATGATTCCCCATTCCTATTATACCAAAATGATGGTGGAAAACCCTTCTATAGGGATTTTTCATTCAATGAAATTCCTCTCTTTGACTTCGGTGATGGAGGTCAAAACCAAAACTTATAGTCCATAATTCATAATCCTAGTTTTGGTAAGAATGGATCTAATAACAAAGAAGGATCCAAAGAGGCAAGTCAAGGCAAGGATGCAGACAAGAAACAAGATCATGATCATGGTTTTGATCATCAAAGAGGTGGTAATAGGCACCATGATGGTGCTAGTCCTTCTTCCTCTTCACCTTCGTTGTCATCATCTTCTCTTCTTTTGGCTTTAATCGCAACTACAGGAGGCGAGACCATGATGGAGGTGACCAAAGGACCAACAGGATCGAAATGATCGAAGGGATCATCAAGAAAGGCAAGATCAAGGGCATGGACATTCAAGAGAGGAACATCACCATGAATGAAGGAATAGTAGAGGGCATCATAGGTACCATGATCAAGGGCTCGATGAGCCTTTGCTTGCTACCCAAAGTATGCTCAATATTGTAGAGGTAGTACAAATTCCAACAAGGCACTTGAAGGATAGTTAGATCAAAAGGCTAAATATGAATAATATTTCTTAATTAGAAGGGGGATATAACTTAGATTTGTAGAACCATCTCCAAGCTTTTCAAGATGCATGTGCCTGGTAGAACATAGAGAACAAGTGGTAAAAATGTAAGTTGTTTCTAAGGACACTCATTGAAGAAGCAGAGAATTAGTATTGGTCCTTAGAGCTGAAATCTATCATATGATGGAGTACCATGCTTGAATTATTTAATGATAAATATTAAACATGCTCTAGAGTGTCCAACTTAAGAATGAAAATCCAAGGATGGAAACAAGGAACACATGAACCCTTGGATGCCACCATTGGTCGATACTATTCCTTAATGCATAAATGTCCTAGCCATGGTTGTTCTCAATTGGATCAACTTTGCCAGATTGTAGATGGGCTTCAATCAAATATGAGGAGAACCCTTGGTTTCTATGCCCAAGGGTGACTATTAGAACCAAGTGCTCATTAGATACAAAGACTAATTGAGCAAGTACCTAAAGAGGAGGGTGAATTAAGAAAAAGAGAAAGTGTAGAGGAGTATAACCATGATCCTTCCATCCAAAATAGGAAGGTTCAATTTTGTGACAGTGAGGAAGAATTCGCACCTGTTGAGGTGATGAATAGGAAAACCTTGCCACTCCAAAAATTTCAATTTGAAATTATGGCTAACGGTGATTAGTTATGGGACTCCATCGATAGCAGATTTCAAGCTGTCTTAAAAATTACTAAAGAGTCCAAAGAAAAAGTTAGTAATTTTGAGTGCAAGAGGTGTAAATAAGTTGAATGTGCCTATCAAAGAGGTAAGGGTAAGATTGTTGATGAGCGGCAAGGTACCCCTATGCTCAACCATACGAATACGAGCATTTCATGCACGATCTAGTCGAATTCCAAGGACTAAGTGCTTATGTGCCCTTGTGGAACAAGGATGGGTTGGTTGATCATTATCTTCCCAAGCTTACCTATATGTCATGATTGTATGGTTAAGTAAGCTTGAGGCATATGATTTTTATGTTTTTATGTCCTGAGCTAGTAGGGAAGGAGAGAGGTAACTAAGTGACTAATTTAACTTAACTACTCATTAACTAAGTTCTAACTAATCCTAACACTAGCATCCATTCCCACTTGCCGTACACATCCTGAACCAATGCAACACTGCTAGGATTGCCAAACACTAATCGTTACTAGGTTACCAAGTATTACACGCATGCTCGAAGTGGTCATGCTTGTGTAATTTAATGATTTTCCTAATTGATCAAAATGAATTGTTGTGCTAATAACAAAAATGTAAAGTGCATAAAATAAAATAAAATAAAATAAAATAAATGCATAAGAAAATAAAACAAAAGAAATATGTAAGAAAACAAATCTCAAGTGCTACAAGGATGAATCAAAGAGCTCATCTTTATTGCCATACATAAGGTGTGCTCAGGTACACAATGCTCAAATAAAGATTCGTCAACACTTCGACCTCCTGCTGTAGGCACTTAGAAAATACTCTAACCTTCAAACATACTACAAGAGTTTCACTACTTGACTGCTACCAGACTTCTTTCCAATTGTGCGCCTAGGCACTGTATTTATAGACTTGGGAGCAACTACTCTAATAATTAGAGTAACCACTCTAATAATTAGAATAAACCGCTAGAGTAGCTACTCTAATAATTAGAATAAACTGCTCTAATAATTAGAATAAACTACTAGAGTAACTACTCTAATAATTAGAATAAACCACTAGAGTAACTGCTCTAAAAATTAGAATAAACCGCTAGAGTAACCGCTCTCATCCTAAGGGATGTTGCCCCACAGTGTCACACTTACAGGAGTCTAGGGTGTATGCTTTGAATCCATGACTAACATAAAGGCAAACATCCAAAAAATTACCTTATCCTCAAGGTAATTTTGGGTAGTTCCACCAACAACACCAACATTATCCAAGTGAAACTTCATCACAACCATATGAGTAGTATCAATAGTGGAAGCAATCATAGTGATGGACACTAGCATCACCAAGGTAGAAATACCCTTACAGACAACTTGATCCATATGGGTATTACATTTAGCAACCTTTGTCTTCATGTGACTCCTCTAGTCATGTTTCTACTTTTTGGTCTCACTACTACCCTCCTGATAATTACCGAATGCATTCTCCACATGCAAGAAGGGATACCACCTCTTACCCTTATTCTCCCCCTATTCCTACACATCTTCCTTCTCCAACTACACAACTACCACCTTCTCCACCTATGTAGGGTGAACTACCAGCTCAACTACAATAACGCAATGCTACTAGGGTTGTTAACCTACAACTGGTTAATCAATTGAGTGGTTCAGACACTCAATCAAAGAAAATACCTTTTTTTTCAACCACGTAGTCCACCTAAGCCATCAAATACACCTATGGTTGACAACATTATTTCTTTGTCTTCCTCTATCTCAAATACCTTTGAGTCCCTTTCAAACCAAACATCGCCTAGGATCCATACTGTTATGCTTACTCATATCATATTTGGTTGGATCTATGCTAGAAACCTTCCCAAGAAGTTAGTAGATCCTAGAAGCCCTCTAATTTATTTTCAAATCATTAGGAATGAACTTTGCAAAGCTCTTCTCAACTTAGGTTCTGGTGTCAACTTGATCTCTCATGAGATGTATATTGCATGAAACCTGCCTTCTTTAAAGAAGAGAAATATCAAATTAGAATTGGTAGACCAGTCCATCATTGTTTCATTGGGATTGGTAGAAGACATTGTGATCACCATCTGTGGGTGGTCTTATCCTATCGATTTCCTAGTGATCAAAGTGGAGAACTACAAAGGGGATTTTCCAATGATAATGGGAAGGGCATGGATTAGCACCATTGATACAAGAATCGGTATCAGAGATCTTTCTTTAGAAATATCTAAAGAAAATGCATTCAGAAAGATCGAGAAGAAGCATGTTCCATGCATCGTGTACAACAATATAGGGTGCAATTGTGTGTAGAAACTCTGGGCCATGAAGTAAGCATCTATCTCTACATACAAGCAGTGTGTACTAGAAGAAAAAATTCAAAGGTTTCTGTACATAGAAACCACAAAATAGGAGGGCACCCAGTGCTTGACCTCTGATTCTAAAAGTAGCACATTTTGCATGGAACCAATCGAGAACTTGACATGTGCATATGAAGCAAGCATGGATGAAATAGAGTAGGTTCATCACCAACTCTTTGATGATGTACATGATGATATTTATTGGGAAGAGTTAAAAATTCTTGAAAATTTTAAGTAAGACCCCCTTGAACTAAAAACACTACAAGCCAGAATGGAATATGTGTTTTTAACAAATGGGAAGTCGGTCATAATCAATGCAAATCTTGGAACAAAAAAAGATGCTATTGAATGTGGTTTAAAAATGATTAGTAGCTTTTACTTGGTCATATCTTAAACTCACAAGGATTGATCCTAGGATATGCTTGCATCATATCTACACTGATCTGGCCATGAAGCCAAAGAAATAGCCACAAAGGTAGTTGAACCCTAAGCTGAGGTAGATCATCAAGGAGGAAATGAATAACTCTTCAAGGTGGGGTTCATTTATCCCATTTCAGATAGTAAGTGGGTTAGTCTACTCATGATTGTGCCACAGAAAGGTGGCAAGTGGCAGGTTTGCATCGATTTTCGGCTACTAAATATGGCAACATTCAAGGATCATTTTTCATTGCCATTTGTTGATCAAGTGTTAGACAGAATATATAGGCATTGCTACTACAATTTTCTATATGGTTATAGTAGCTATAACCAAATTCAAATTGCACCAAAGGACTAGGCCAGAACAACATTCATGAGTCCCTAGGAGACTTTTGCATATTGTGAGATTCCTTTTAGTTTATCCAGTGCTCCTACTACATTTCAACACTTGTTTCTAAGCATTTTTCAACAAAAAATTGGAAGTGATGTGGAAGTATTCATGAATGAATTCTTCACTTATGGAGCTACATTTGAGCAAGCCCTGGACTACCTTAAGAAATTGCTAAAATGATGTGTTAAAATCAACTTGTGGCTTAATTGGAAAAAAGTCACTTAATGGTCGAAGAAGGCATTGTATTGGGGCATAGAATATCACAAGAAAAAATTGAGGTAGACCTTGAGAATATAAGGGTCATCCAAAGAATCACCCACCAACTAGAAATTATCAAAGATGTTTGATTATTCTTTGGACATATTGGCTACTATTAGTAATTCATAGAAAATTTTTGTAAGATCACAAAGTTTTTGGTGGAACTAACAAAGAAAGATGCTCCATTTGTCTAGACCACAGAATGTAAAAAAGCATTCCAATAGTTGGAAGAAAAACCTGTAGAAACTCCAATCCTACAAATACTTGACTGGTCTAGACCATTTCATGTTATGAAAGATACATCAAATTATGCCTTGGAAGCCATGCTTGTGTAGATGGATGATAAGAAACATCCATACTACATCCATTATACTAGCCAAAGCATTGTGGATGCACAACTAAACTATACCACTACAGAAAAAGAATTGATGGCAATGGTGTTTGCTCTAGAGAAGTTCAAGCATTATGTGCTTGGATACAAGGTGTTTTTGCACATAGAAAATAGTTCCATACACTTCTTGATGAACAAGCCAATGGTAAGCCCTCATGTCATATGGTGGCTGGTGATCTTGTAGGAATTTGGTCTTACGATGGTAGATCAAAAGGGCACTAAGAATGTGATCATTGATCACTTGTCTCATTTGCAATGGGACAACAAAGAGGAAGAAAATCCACTATCTAATGTGTTTCTTAATGAAATCATTTTTGCTGGGGCTATAACTGAATAATTTCCCAATAAGCCTAAATGGTATGATGGCGTTCTCACCTATCTTTTCACCTAAGAGATGCCATAAGGTTTTGACCATCAGAAGAAATAACAGTTTCTTCACTAGGTAAAACACTTCATGGAGATCAATAAGCACCTCTACAAGGTGTACACTGATGGCTTGATTCATTGGTGTGTCCTTGATGCTGATCAACTGCACATTCTCTAAGCACTCATGAAGGTCTTTGTAGAGGACACTATGCGGGGAGATGCATAGCCATTAAAATCCTAATGGTAGGGTACTATTGGCCAACAATCTTTAGAGATGCTCACCATTGCATCTACTCTTGTGAACGATGACAATAAGATGGTGGAATGATTGCTCAAACGGTGGGACCTTAGTAATGGATTCAACCACTAGAACCCTTTGACATCTGGGGCATTGATTTCATGGATCCCATCATGCCCATGTTAACTAGAAAGGCATACATCATAGTTGTTGTTGACTATTATACAAAATGGGAAAAAGTAATAGCTGTCATTGACTATACATCTTCTACTACTACTCTTTTTATACAAAAAAATGTTGTAAATAGGTTTGGTGTGCCACGTGCATTAATTTCTAATAATGAAACTTACTTTATAGGCACTACTTTTCAAAAGCTAATGCAATGCTTAGGGGTTGAACATAAACTCACAACACCTTACCATCCCCAAGACAATGGTCAAGCTAAGGTTACCAATAGGGAAATCACAAGGATTCTAACAAGAATTGTTAGCAAATATAGGAAAGTCTAGCGCACAAAACTTAACAATGCCCTTTGGGCCTACCACTCAACGTGGAAACTTCCTATAGGCTATTCTCCCTAATTTCTTAGGCAAGGATTGAGGTAGACCCAAAAAAATAAGGGTCATCCAAGCAATCACATGCCAACCAGAGATAGTTAAAGATGTTTGATCATTGCTTGGACATACTGGCTACTACCGATGGTTCATAGAGAATTTCTCTAAGATCGTAAAGTCATTGGTCAAGCTTATGAAGAAAGATGCTTTGTTCATCTAGACCAAGGAATGTGAACATGCATTCCAAAAATTAAAAGATAAACTTGTAGAAACTCTAATTCTATTGGCACTAGACTGTTCTAGACCATTTCACATAATGATGGATGCATCTAATTATGCTTTGGAAGCCATGCTCACATAGTTGGATAATAAAAAACATTCATATTATATCCACTGTGTGAGCTAAAGCATTGTAGGTGCATAGATGAATTACACCACAATAGAGAAAGAATTGATGGTAGTGGTGTATGCTCTCAAAAAGTTTAGGCACTATGTGCTTGGTTATAAAGTATTTGTGCACATAGATCATAGTTCCATTTGCTTCCTAATGAACAAGCTGATGGTGGGTGGCTTGTGATCTTGTAAGAATTTGATCTCATAATGGTAGATCGAAAAGGAACTAAGAATGTGATAACAATGAACTAACCATCTCTGTTAATTAAGATGGGATAACAATGAGGAGAACCCACTCTCTAATCAGTTTTCAAACAAACTTCTTTATATAAGAGCAATAAATGACCAAGTGCCCATAGAAACAAAATGGTATGACAACATCCTCACTTACCTTCTCATTCAAGAAATGCCACAAGGTATGGACTTTAGGAAGAAATAATAGTTTCTTCATTAGGCAAAGTACTTCATGGAAATCAATGGACATCTTTACAAGGTGTGTGCTGATGGCTTAGTTCATTGGTATGTCCCTAATGCAGATTAACTACATGTTCTCTAGGATGCTCATGAAGACCCTTGCAGAGCCACTATGCAAGGAGGCGCATGGCCATAAAAATCCTAATGGTAGGATACTATTGGCCTACAATATTTAGGGATGCCCACCAATTTATCTGATCTTGTGAATATTTTCAAAGAGATGGTGGGATGATCACTCAAATGGAGTGTCCTCAATAGTGGATTCAGCCATTGGAGCCCTTTGACATATGGGGCATTGAATTCATGAGTCTCATCACACCCATGTTTAATGGAAAGGTGTATATCATTGTAGCAGTTAACTACTACACCAAATGGGTAGAAGTAACAAGTGTAATTGATTGTACATCATCCACTACTACTAGATTTGTATAACAAAATGTTGTCAATAGATTTGGGGTGCCATGTGCACTAATTTTTGAAAATGAAACTCATTTTATAGGTGATACTTTAAAAAATTGATGCAAATCTTGGGGGTTGAACATAAATTAACAACACCTTATCACCCCCAAGGCAAAGGTCAAGTAGAGGCAACCAATAAGGAGATTACAAAGATCCTAACAAGGACCATAAGCAAATATAGGAGAGATTGGAGTACAAAACTTAATGATGCCCTATGGGCCTACCACTCAATATGGAAACTTCCTATTGGCTACTCTTCCTACAAGCTAGTGTATGGAAAACTTCCAATGCTCCCAATTTAATTTGAGCTTCGTACACTCTCAATAGCCTGTGAACTAAATCTTGACCTAAGTCTAGCACAAAAAGAAAGATTGATCAACCTCAATGTGCTAGATGAGAAGCAATTAGTGGCCCTATCTTTGAATGAAGTGCACAAGGCATTCAAGAAGCAATGATATGACTTGAAAATATGGAAAGTAAAATTCAAACTGGGAGATAAGGTTCTCCACCACACACGTACCTCAGAAAACAAAATTCCAAACATTGTGAGAGGGACCTTATATAATTGCTAAAACCTTTCCTTTTAGGGCCATGACTATATACAAACCTAAAAGCTTAGATAAAAGGTAGTTGATCAACATCCAACAAGTAAAGCTTTTCCATGAGCCTAAGAAAGCTAGTGCAACAAATACCTCAATGGATGGACAACCACGCTCAATTTTTTGGATCTCCTTCTTCTAACTCAGTCATGGGGGAGATGGCCATCTATGCTAATCATCCAAATAACTTCTCAATTTTTCTATTATTTTTCCACATTTTTGATTTTGCAAGTTATTTATTTTACACCTTTTTTGATTTTCAAATTTTTTTCTATTTTTACATCATTTTTTGTTTTACACCATCGTTAGTACAATTGAATCTTTATTAGATATTCTACATTTTCTTATATATTTCAATTGCACTTTTTTTTGTTTGAATGTGATTTTTATATTTTTGCTAATAAAAGTGCTTTATTACCAATAGGACATAGTGGTGCTATGGCTACTACTAATGGTACTTTTTGCTTTATGTTTGGTTTGCTAATGTCTAGTTTCTATTTTTGAATTTTTGTACAGATGACTCAATCATGGTTTCCTTTTATGGAATAGGTAGTAAGTCCATGACATCCACCCATCCACAAACTCTATAATTTTCCTTATTTTGGAAATTTGAGATGCCTTTCATTAAATTAACTTTTAAATTGTTTTTGACCTTGGTAGTTTCCAAATTTGGGAAAGATTCAAAGGTTGTACAGGGTGTGACTTCAAGGGGACTCAATACTCTGTGTACTCTTCTACTTGGATGTTTGAGTGTTTTTCATTAACTTCTTACCATTCCATGTTCCAATAATAAGAAGTCAAACAAAGTATTTTCATGGTGTGGTTCCCATCCAAAATGAAAAAAAAAATGAAAAAACACAAAAAAAAAAAAAAAAAAAACATGATGGGAATTCAAAGCACATCCCTTAAAAAAAATAAATAGGCTACAAGCACTAGTTATGGGACTATAAAGACATGTACCCATGCTTGAAGGTCCCCTCTAACTAAGGCCCTCTCTCACTTCCCACTTCTTTTTTCTTCTCTTTATGAAATGGTGGTTATTTTATGGGAGCACTTTTGTATCTCAAGGAGGTGGATCGGTCTTGGAGTGGTGATGCGAAGTCATTGAAATTGGTTGGCTTTAGTCTAGACTAAGGATGGATCTTCTTTGGACATTTTAAACATGAACTCCACAAGGGACTTCTTATGACCTTAGTTTGGCAATCCATTCCACCTTCTCCATCATCCATCTATGCTATCCATAATTCACCTCATTGCTAATATCCATGTTCTTGATTTTGTGTCTTGGTCTAACATATTTGAGTTCTTAGGTAGAATCTTTTGGGTTTTGGTCCTTAACTTCCATTGACCATTAATCACCTATGGGGGCCACAGACTTCTTAGGTTGAGGTTATGCAAGGGAAAATAGGGCATGTACTATTATGGGGAGGATCCACTTGCATATCCCTTGGTCAAGTTTGTTAAGCACTTTATACTTAGGCATTCTTGTAGTCCGAATCTTTTGTACATCCATTTTCTGCATCACACCATGTGTTGTTGCTTTATAAATTTTATTTATTAAATATGTTCTCCACAAAAATTTTCAATTTTTGAGCTTTCAAATATCCTCTTCAATGCTTTTATTATATTCTTAGCTTTTCTAGGATTCCATGGACCCCAATTTCATTGAAAAATTCCTTATATTTTTTAAGATATTCAACTTTGAAAATTTTTGCCGATGGGCCCTATATACAAGGGCCTGTTGATGAAGTTGACCCATATACGAGGTCCTACATATGGGGCCCTATCAACATAAGTAAAAAATTTTATAAATAGGCATAACCCCACTTAAAAAATTTTACATTTTCTCATAAACACCAAAGGAGTTTTTCCAATTTTCAGAGCCCCAAACCTTCCAGAGCCCATAACTTACAAACTGTTTATTCAAATCACTCCATTCTTTGACCCTATAGCTATAGGAGGTAAGCTCTTCATCATGAGGACTACAAGTATACCATTTGTAATAGAAAATTTTTCATGATTTTTCCTAACTCTCACAAAGGTTTAACTAAGAAATCAACCATTAAACACCAAATTCCAAGAGTTAAACCTTTCCAACAAGCTTTGGTGACTTTTATAATGAATAATGAATAATTAATAAATAATATAATCAATCTGCCATGGTCCAACCTTAGCCAAAGTGTAACTAACTAATGAGAAAAGGAATCCAAAAATTTAAAGTTACACATTATATCTACTAATCTATGGATGTAGGGAAGCACACATAGGAAGTAGGACTGTCCCAACTGAGGGAGAAATAGCCTAGAATAGGAAGAGATCAGGAATATCCCTAAGAAGAGAAACCCATGCCACAAGTATTGTTAGGGAAGAGGTAGAAGTGGAATTTATTAGACAGATCCTAGAATTAGTAGCAGCAACAATAGAACACTCCCATTGGGATGATGCACCAACACAACCAGAAAATCTTGAGGTGATCTTAATAGAGGCTTGCCTAAATTGGATTAAATCAAGGAAGGTCCAAAAATTGGTGCTCTAGGAGTTAAATTTTTGTCCTTTCCTGGAGTATCCACCAAGAGAAGTATAGGACTAGCTGAAGGCCTCTCCCATGTGGCCAACCATCATTTCCACTAGGGAATGGTACATAAGAGAATCATTCCTATTCTGGAATAATAGCTAGCCTACAAGAAATGGTGAAAATCAAGGACATCTTAGTGTCCTACTCAATGTAAGCCATTATTGTAGTGATTGGGTTGCCCGAAATAGGGACATATCTTACTAAAATCCCAATGTAGGTAGATTTGAGCATTAAGAAAGAATGGGTACAATAGTGCTATAGTGTTGATTGTAAGGAGTTTGGCACACTCACACTAGTAGAGAGAATTTATTACAAGATTGTGATCTTCCATCTCAATCCCATAGTGAGGACAAGCAAAATCACCACCTTCTTTACTCAAGCATGCACCACTCTGAGTGGGAGACTCCTGGTCAACCTTCTGCAATTGATCTATCTAGACATAAAGAAGTGATTTAAAGAAAATGAATGCAGAAGAAAGGCACTTCCCTTCCCATGGCTCATTATGAAACTTTGTTGAAGAAGAGGTATAATCTGTTGCGCTAATGATAACATCAAGTATGTTTCGATTGCCAACTAGGCAAAAATGCTAAAAGATAAGATGCCTACAATGACTATCCATGAAGAGGAGTAGTAGCCACCACCTCCACCTACCACTCATACAACAGTGCTATACATCACTGTAATCATCCAATAGTTGTGTGAATACAAAGAATGGCTCTTGAGTGAATAAGAGCAACAAGTAGGCATAAGTGGTGGTGACCCATCCATATATAAACTAGCCATGAGTCACCTTACTGAGGTGGCCCAAACAATTAGCTTGATGGGTGAGGGTGGATCCATTTTCTCAGCCCAAAGAATGTAGTTGCCCATGAGGTCAAATTTGAGTGCTAGAGAGGTTACAATATCTCTCACAGAAAAATAGACACTCCCAAAATTCTCTAGAAATGCTGTGACCTTCTTAGTGTGCTTGGAGGAGGATGAGGAGGCAATAGTTTTGGTGATGCAGCAATAGGAGTAAGAAACAATAGCAGAAGTGGTCACTGATCAAATTGCTGAAATGCTCAATGCACTTGTGGCATCTACACGAGACATCACTACACTTAAAGATGTGCAAACATTTGTAGGAACTATAAGAAATAGAATAAATGTAGCATAGCATGAAGAACTACTGGACTAATTGGTCAGAATGAGGCAATTGCTTCTAGATGTCTTTGACCTTCCAGATAACATCACTATGGTCTAGTCAGAGTTGCTAGAGGAAAGGGGCAAAAACATCATATTGGAGGGGAAACTTGGAATAGCTAGGGAGTAGAATGAATGCTTGGCTATGGAAGTTATCAAATTAAGAGTCTAGATTTTTGATCCTACATTTCTTAACCTACACTAACAAGAGATGAAGCTATGGAACAGCTTCAAACCAAGGTCAAAGGGGTTGAGGGTGCAATGGAGATGGCAGTGTTCTATCAATTCTTAGTAGAGGTTACACAACACATGATTTCGAAGGCCTTGGATTAGACCCACTAGGAGAATGTCTAGTTGACTATAGAAAATCATCACCTATGTAATCTTGATGCACACAAGCAATAGTTAATTGATTTCATCCATCAACACCAGGAGCAACTAGCTAGAGCAAACACAAAATTGAGGAGATTGGTAGCAGAGAACATGAATCTCTTCATGGAGGAGTGCACACCCTTTACTAGAAAATCACAATCGAGGTAGCCACTTGGAATCCTATTAAAAATTTTAATGAAAAGTCACTTCATTGTAGGCTAGAAAACTTAAAAAACTAAGATAACTAAGATAAAAAGTAAGAAAACTAAGATAACTTCAAGTAAGTTGTAAATATTGCAAAACTTACATAGTATTATCAAATAAAACATCTTCAAGAGATGACCTAAACACATTTTAATAACATACTACTCTATTTAATAATGTCTATTAAGAGAATGCTCATAGAATTAACAAGTAAAACAATCTTCCATGCTGTACAATAGACATCTTAGATTAATAATACCCAAATAGAATAGAGAACTCCAACTAGTAAAATTGGGTGAATTAATTACCATAGAAAAAACTTAAACCTTTGAAGGTATGGGTGATTTTCAAATAATTTAAATTCTCCTTTGAGAATTATTTAGAGTAGTTAATTAAATTTTCATACCTAATTGAATCTAGATCAAATAGTATCATTTGCACTTATCATTATGTATGCTCAATGTTTCAGGGTGAAACAAGATGAAAATCAATTTGCTAAGATTTAAGAAAATGTCCATATGAGCTCTATATTTCCAATATAGTATCCAAACTTTCAATTAAATGAATAGTGGGATCAACAAATAACATACTAGACCTTTCAAATATGCTTGATGAAAATTAAGTTTAAAATAGAAATAGCTCTAGAAAAGGCATCTAGTTAAAATTTGAAATGTCCTACAAATAGTCATTATCTCTATATCTTCTTTCTTAAATGCATTTGTGAAAAAAGAAATTATCATGGCAAATTACCACATGAGAATTTTTCCACCTAATTAATACAAAGAGAAATACCTTGCTTGTCGCAATTAAGAAAACCCAATCCTTCATCCTCTTTAGTAGAAGTTCAAATATTTTAAGTTACATAGCATAAACCTTTTCTAGTGTGGTTACTATTGTATTAAACATTCTGTATTAGATTCTAAATTATAATATAAGAAAAATTACAAGGGATTTGACAAGAAGATAAATACACATATTAAGTTTGAATAATATGATTACAAACCATAAATTTACTTCCATTGGAAAGATTTTTATTTTTATTTTTATTTAATCTTAAAGTCCCACAACTCTTTAGAGATATCTCCAAAACCAAAGAAAGTATATAATAATTTGAGAATGTTATATTTAATTATATATCTCCAAGGTTTAGAATTGGCATAATTTTAAAGTTATTTATTAAAAAACTAAAATTTCTCAATTAATTAATTTTAGAGCTAGAATGTTTACAATATTAATCAATGTAAGAAAGAAGGTGTTGCATGATAACCTTATCATTTTTATCATGGAAAAGGATTTATCTATAAAATGAAAATTTAGTAAAGGTAAAGCCTTATTAGAAATTAATGAAAATACTTTCTAGTGAATTATTAAAAAAAGTTATTGTGGACAACATAGAATAAAAAAGTCAATAAGAATAAAGAGTAAGAGGACAACTTTTTGTGATTTAAGTGTTGAAGTTGAAAATTATTAATAAAAGAAGATACTTATGCATTAGCATCATCAAATAATATTTCAACAATTCCAATAAAGTTGTTACTAAAATCATATTTTGAAAGAAAAATGATAAAATAAATTTCATTATCATACGTTTTATCCTAATTAAGCTTTAGAAATGTAATATTTCAATTAGAATTATTTGCCCATTACATATCTTTCCAAACATAATCTTTGTAGGTGTAATAAAATAAAAAAATTAGCAATAATAATTAAAAAATAAGAAGAAAGAGAACAACTTTTCTTTACTAAGTACTAAATTTAAAAGTTATTAGTAATAGTTATATAAGAAGCTACTTTTACATTAGCATCATCAAATAGTATTTCAATCATTTTAATGAAGTTTTAACTAGAATCATACATTTGAAGATAACTAATAATGAAATTTCCTTTAATTATTTCATAATTAAACTATCAATATAATAATAGAGAAATAAAACTATGCTTTAAGTATAACTCCAATTAGCAACCTATTGAGGAACTCTTCTCTCCAACAGATTTGAAATCTCTCTAGTCTTTTATTATGTAGGTTTGATTTTTCACTTTTCGAAATTTCTCTAGTAGATTTGATTTCTCTGGAATTCCTCAATGGGGGATTCTAAATTACTTTCAACTTTAACGAATGTTGAAATTTTTACCTCTTTTATTAATGCAATAATATTTATTGATTCTTAGAATGTAGATTTATAAGTTGGTGAGAAAAAATTTGTGACACATTCTTCTAGTGATGTTTATGAAACTAAGAAACTTGCTTTTATTCTCCTTAATGATATATACGAGTCCCTCATTGTTGATCCTACATCACGATATGTGTTCATTTAAATTTTCAGTTACCTATCTCATTATCAAATTTTCACTTCATAGTTAAATGATATGAAGTAAAATTTAAACATTAAACTCATTTATACTTATTGTGCTAGCCAATACTTCAATGGTGTAATGTGTCCTAGATATAGAATTATTTATACATACATATGTAGTGTCGATCATTTGTAAGTGGACTTAAGATTTTAATGTCTAATTTAAAGAATATTCTAAGGTTCTATGTTTTGTTGAGCTATTTAATTTTCAACTGATGTTTTAGAAAGTTGAGCAAGAAATTATTAGTCTTCTTGTACCATTAAGTATATGGAATCTATTTTCATAACATTTGATTTTGTAAACATTTTTATTAATATTAATATTCTTAACCATAAAATGGAATTGGTAATACAATTAGGAGTGAATACTTATATTCATCCAATTACATATTATAATTCTCTTAATTCTTGCAACTTTTGTCATCATGAAAGACATGTTTAATGCTTATCCTTTTTTGCTTAAGGAAAAAGATGCTAAGAAAAATAAAAAATATGTTAAAGTTGAGGATAGAGAAAAATAATATGAAATTGATGAAGAAAACCAAGTTAATGTGAATGATAAGAATTATTAAATAATTAAAAATAATAGATAAGATAGTAGCTTTTATGAATAAGTTTACTTTTACTACAAAAAAATATTAATTATTTTTGATAGATAATGTATAAGGTAAAATTTTCATCATTTGATAAGAATACTATTAACTTAAGAATTAAATATTATGTTGACAAGTACACTATAGCTAATGACAAGAATTCTTAACATAAGATCAATTGTAATGGACAATATGTGTCATGATTTTCTATTAGATATTCCTCTTCTACAAAAGATTGTAGTTTTCCAAAGCTTTCTATTACTACCTCAAATCCTTTTGCTATTGTAATGTCCCCATTCCCAAATGTTGTTGTTGCATAATGAAGATAGAGCCTCTTCATAACAAGTGTTATCATTATCGTAATAAGACCCAAAATGGGAGTTGTAATAATGGACATATCTCTTGAGGTGACCGTTGGGAGTTTGTCCTAAGGTATTTATACCTAGGCATAAAGGTCGTATTAGCATGGAGTTGCAGAGTCGATAAATGTGAGTAACAGGTGTTGGATGAAGCAAGATCAGAAGAGGATTGGCCATTCTTTCTAGTTGATTATATGCCTAATCATCATGACAATGCTAGATTACCTCTAAGGGATAGATGTCAAAGGAAGAAAACCCCAAAGAACACTCTTAAAGCATGATCTGGATACACTATTTCACATCAATAAAGCATTCTTTTCTTTTTCCTTTTGCATTGCCCCTATTATTTTCCTTATGCTTAATGTCGAATGTTACATATATTTGAAATTTGCTACATTATTTTTTATGCCTAATGTCTAATATAATGTATGTTTGACATTTTCCATGACGTTTGAGAATGGGATGTCACATTTGGTATTGAAACAAACCATGACCCAAGGGCCAATCATAACCATGGGATGACTACAACTTGATGTTAAACCATGGAGCCAAGATCGAGGAAGAGTCATGGACCACCATCAGATGTGTCACATATTTGAGATGAACTTTGTAAGCTAAAGGATACCTTTGCATTTCATGAACAATGAATTAGGCATCTATAGGAGACATAGACCCATCAACCAACAAGATTCCTTCAAGAATATCAGTGATCAAGAGATCTAATTTCACCTCATATAGATTCATCAATTGTAAGAGACGTTGGTAAGATATGGATACACTAGTTTATGTAACTCTTACCCATCTTGTAGTAATGTTAGAAATATTTATTAATTAAGGTCATTTTTAGGTTTCTTTCTAAGGCTAGTAACCATGGCCCAAGTTGACCTTGTCTCCTTTAGAACTTAGTGTCCTAAGTACCTAACCCTTGTAACTTGGCATTATTCATATCACATAAGACCTATGCATTAGCAATTTAAATGATTCAATCTAGCCATAAGATCATCTCATTCCTACTTAACCAATAAGGGTTATTACCATGAGACCCATAGGGAAACTAACGATGTTGTCAAAATATTCTCCTTAGTACCTAGCTAGGGTATAGAGGATAGATCTATAACTTTTGAAAAATTTTATGATATATTTTTCACATGCTTATCCAAGGGTCTATATATTTTTTATAATTAAAACTAACTTATCTTAGAAGATATCAAGTTATCCATACATCAACCTAGGAATGTTAGTTCAACAATGATAGGCTATTTTGATCCTCTTAATTCCTAAAATTTTAACTTCATTTTTGAACCCTAAGATCATGTCTAATGCATAGTACAAATTTTATCCCAATTGGACTTATGGTTTCGAAGATATTGTTGTTTTAATTTTCTTATTATGTGTGCATTATAACAAATAATAAATTAATAAATTATTTATTAAAAAATGTAAGAAAATTATGATTAGGAATCAAACCTAAAATCTACCTTTACCCCAACCAAACCATGCTTCATCATCTACCAAATCATCAGGCCAATTGCTAGGGTAAGGTAATAAAATAATATTAAAAAGTTAAAAAAACTTAATATTCAAAAAGTTTTTGGGATCTAGAATTAAGGTCATGACCTCCTAGTTAGTAAACTTAGATTTTAAGATTTGCTTTGTTAGCCACAAAGCCTAAGTACTTGGTTAATTTAAGATAAGATATTTATAATAACTTAAATATAAATTTAAAATAAAAAGTAAAAAAAAATGGAACTTTTTTCCTAAGGGTTAGCTATTGCAACTAGTTGCACACCATCATAGCCCACTAGGCTAGTGTGGGCAAGCCACAATAGCATGCCCTGCTACTCCTGCCTACACCTCCTTACACCACTCTCTTGCCTACTTGATGTTGCCCATCTACTGTAGTGTCATTGCTCTCACTTGCCATTGCTTACTATCACTATGGCCCTATAGCCTCTGATGCTTTGAAATATATATATATATATTATACTAATAAATTAAAAAAAATTGGCTTTGACCCTAATTATTAGGATTAGTGCTCGTAGTCAACCTAGCCACTGGGATGACCATGCCATTGTACAGTAAGGCCACAAGGCTTGATCATGAAATATAGTGGCTAGCCTAGCAGTAACATTGGGCTTCTTGTGTCATTGTGTGGTAGGGCTACAAGGTTTAACCACATATTGTTGCAGCTAGCTTGGCAGTGATGCTGGGCCTACCACACCACTATGTGGTAGAGCTAGAAGGCTTAGCTGCATAGTGTCATGGGTGGCTTGGTAGCAATGTTGGGCCTACTATGCCACTATGTAGTAGGGTAGCAAGGTCTAGCCCCATAACATTGTAGTTGGCTTGGCAGTGATGTTGGGCCAAACATAACCTTGGCCACCATTGCCTACTACCTAGGTGTCTTGCATGCCTATTTGCCATGGCCATCCATGCATCTTTGTTATTGCATGAACCACCTTAGATGCTACTTAAATCCTTCCTGACCACCTACTATTGCTAGCCTCACTACACTATGCCACTCTGTTGCATCCAAGGCACATTCATGATGTGTCATGGTTGACCTTACCATAGTATTGAAATAATTACATAGTAGGGCCACAAGTCCCAGCCGTGCATTATCATGGCTAGCTAGGCTACCACCATTGTGTCATTCACCATATTAGATTGCCAAACTTGTTACATTGTCACATGTCATCTCTACCATGCTACACTATTTTTGCACTACTTTACACCCTGCCTACTTGCACTATGAAAAACCTTACCACTACACACCCCTCACCTACTATGGCTAATTTAGTGTGCCTACCTACTACTTCCTCAATCTTGCATGCCTCTACAACTATACCCTTTTTTATTGTGCCTGCCAATGCTCTGCCTATGTAGCCACTGAAAACCTTACCATGTTTTCCATTACATTTCTTGTTGTGTCCCACCTCCACCTACATCATTATCGTACTCACTGTTGTCACAATTGTTGATGCTACCATCATCACTGCTATAACCAAAAAAATCTACTATAATTTTTTATCATCCATGGTGTTCATGAACACCGTTGGCATTGAAAATCGTTGCCTCCTTTGATGCTTGCAAACATTGCCATCATCTCCTTCGGTGCCTATGGATACCATTGACGTTGGAAATTGTCGCCTCCTCTAGCACCCATGATATCAAAAATCCTAAGCACTAGTATCAAAAATTATCACCTCCTCTAGTGCTCTCAAACGCTATTGATGCTAAAAATTGTTGCCTCCCTTGGCACTTGTGGACATTGTTGACACCATGGAAAGTTACCTCCTTTGATAGTTTTGACCATTGAAAAGTTGTCATTAGCTAATAGGAAAGTTTTGAAGAATTGATGGAAACTTTCAAAATCATCAGATAATAAGAAATTTTAAATTGATGTTTAGGTAGGAAAATTTAAATAGGGTTTAGTGTTTTGGGTTTAGCATTTTAGGATTTTTTTAATTAAAGAATTTTTTGAAATCAATTTGACTAAAACCTTTCTCAAAGGTACATTTTATTGAATAGTAGTAATAGAAATGGGTGGGCTAATTGTTGAAAATAAATATAAGAAATCATTATAGGATCTGCAACATTTATTAAAAAAAAAAACCTTATCAAGATCTACAACCTTTGTAGAAGAAACTTTAGTAGTGATTGTAGTAGCTTGGTGTTGACACACTTGCATAGCTTTTTTTCGTAGCATGAAAGGACATGAATCAAACATATGACCCTCTTGATGACAATAGTGACATGGCTTTGGAAGATTGTAATAAAAAACCTTTGCACATAATCAATTCTACTAGTACATAGAAGAATTTCATTATTATTTATGAAAAGATATGAGTGTAGTTTATTATACAAGATATACATTATTTATTAAGTTTGGATTATGTAGTTAGTACCTAATATTGGTAATAAGAGGCTATATATCTAACAACAAGATGTTAACCTAGTGGTAGATGTTTGATTTAGAATCTCCAAGTTATGGGCTTGATTCTACTAGCAATGTTAAGTTATAAAGTTCTAATTGACTATAGATATTAGTTTGTACGTATATTTCAATTATTTTAGGTCCCAACACCATCCAACCCTCCTTTCCCCTCCACACACCTATTCCTTCCAACCCTCCTTTCCCCTCCACACACCTATGTCAATATGGAAATGAACAAAACTAAAATTAATTGCAAAATGTTAAGGAAAAGAAGTTAACTAATGTTCCAAATAGGAATGTCAGTGGGTCCTCCCCAAAGCAGGCTCATGCCCTTAATGCCCTGACAATCCCACATTCAAAGAGTCCGTAGGCTCTGGGAATGTTCTTTGGAACAAGAATTAAAGTCTTAACCGCTAGAATTTACCAAAAAGAAAACAATGCATCAACCAAAATATATACACTAATGATACAACTGGCAATGAGATGAACAATGGAGAGAAGGATGGAAAGAAGAGGAGGGAATGGAATCCCAAGAACAAGGTGGTGTACAGTCCCTTGTGTGTTTTATGATTAATGTGACTTGGCGAATCTCATTCCAACTCTGGCTCAAACCAACCACGTCCAGTGACTTCGCATTAATGCATTTGGTTAAACCATCCGCTTGGATAACAAGGATGCATCTTCAAAGAGCCACCACCATTTCAACGAAACAAAGGAGAGAACGGGAAGCGAGAAGGACCTTAGTTAGAGGGAACACTTTGGTTCCATAACCAGTGCTTGCAGCCCAAATTTTATTTTGTCTAAGGGGTGTGCTTTGAATCCTCACTTTTCATTTTTTTTTGTTTTTTTTTGTGTTTTCTGTTTTTATGCGTGGGGACCACACCATGCAAAGACTTCTTATTTTTATTGCCTCAGCTTCCAAAGAATGTGTAACATCGGAACGGTAAGAAAACTTCAGAAGAAAACATCCAAACACCCAAGTGAATGACCAACACAAAAGCACCAAGTTCCTTTGAAGTCACACCCTTTGCAATCCTTGAGTCCTTCCTTAGTTTGAGAAATGCCCAGTCACCGATTCGTTAAAGTTCTTATTGGAAGGGAACTGTACATTTCCAAGC
>MNCI01023945.1:656303-734122 GCA_015680685.1 Gnetum montanum | reverse complement strand
ACTAGCCGTACACATTGGACTACCACTGGGATTACCAAACACAGATGTNCAACAATGAATGTTGGCTCTCCTACCTTTCATCCCGAATACATTGGTCATTTGTGGGATGATAATCCCTTGTGTCATAGTCTTCCACAACGTATTCAGCAAATAGCTCTTGCATGCCAATCTATGCTAAGGCACGGAAAAGCATGTTAGGGACAGATCGATCCGGGGGTAACACGATGTTACCTTGCAGATCTCTCTAGCACAACTGTTCATCTTGGTGGAGAATAAAAGTAAAGTTAGGAACATACTCATTAGGATGAGTATATGTGACCTTAGATTATTTAGGACATGGCTGATTTGGGTTATGCGTGTGATGCTGACTGTCTTCTGTATTGTCCTTAGGTGAGTTGATTTCGTGAGAAGAAGCCATCCTAATGGTGTGCTATTTACCGTTATTTATGTTCTTGATTAACTAATTAACCCAAAGGTTCGTTAGAGCTCACAACAATGTGAGTGATGTCCCTTATGTTCTATTGGCATAAAAACACTTAGTCCCCAGCAACGGCACCAATGATGAGTGGCGAGGTACCCCTACACTCAACCATACGAAACAAGCGTAGCACGCGCGATCTGGTCGAACTCCGCAGACTAAATGCCTAAACGCCCCATGGAACACTTAGGGTTAATCATTCGTTGTCTTCCCAGGCTTGCTTGTATGTGTCACGGTGTATGGTTAAGCAAGTTCGAGGTATATGATTTTTTTGGTATTTTTCGGTTTATATCCTATGCTATCAGGGAAAGGGTTGAGAAACTAACTAACTCTAACTAATGTCCTAAGTCTAAATTTACTACCGTCAGCATCCGTTCCCACTTACCATACACACCCTAAGCTGTGCAACTGTGGCTACCAAACGCTAATCATTACTGGGATCACCACATGTAATGCACGTGCTCGAAGTGGTCGTACTGAGGCACCTATTTAGCCTAAGTGTGATAAACAGCCGATTCCTTGGCTAGCCGTACACACCCGTGGGTGCTCGTAGCCAAGCCGTACTTATCACACGTTCTAGCCTAGCGATGAGTAGCCGATTCCTTGACTAGCCGTACACATTGGACTACCACTGGGATTACCAAACCCAGATGTTGGAATACGCTACTGGGTTACTAAGCAGTCACAATGCTCGTAATCAAGTCGTACTCGTGCGCACTAACAACAAACAATAAATAATAATAAAATAAAACCATGTACTGCAAGGTTTATCCAATCAAGTTCATCTTTATTGCCGTACACAACTTGTGTTCATGTTACAAAGTTGCTCGAATAAAGAGTCGTTCACTCTAGGACTCCTACTGTAGGCACATGGGAAATTAATCTAACTCTGGAGTGTTCAAACTACCAGAGCTTCGCTACTTCTAGCCAAGATCGGGAAATGAAGGGAGGGCCACCTCTTATTTATAGATTTGGTGGCGAACCGTGATATCGCAGGAAACGACGCGATATCGCGTCTCATCGGTAACTATGAGGGTTTCTCTTATTGCCACTTGATCATAATCAGTGGTCTACCACTTCAAAGAATAACATAGAATAGCAATGTCAATCATGCCCATGTTACACTATCACTACTAGTGGCAACTTGCCAAGATGGCTTATGGCAGTGTGATGGCCAGCCCTACTAGTAGCGATAGGCATAGAGGAATGTGAGGATGGTAAGGGATTGAGGACCGCATGAGCCATAAATAAGGATTAATTATAACAACACAATAGTAGTGAGGTTAGGCAATGCAACAAGAATGACGTAATAGAAGAGACATGGCATAGTAGTGAATGCAATGGCATGGTAGGGCCAAGGCTTGGCAAAAGGCATGTAGGTAATGATAGATGACATGGAAATAGCATGATGCTACAAGGTAATACATGACTAGCAGCAATCACAACATCAAGCTAGCCCTGACCCTAAGGGTTAATTTCAAAGCCTAAATTTTGATTTATTTCTTTAAATATATTTATTATTATTATTTTATTAATGAAAAGAGTCAAATATAATTAAATTATATTAATTTTTTGACAACAAAAAGCATGACTTTAAAATATTTCAACATTAAGTTTTTATATGGGAGGTTAATAATTAGAAGGTCTTAGGTTGGATTCCCAACTTCAACATTTTAACATTAAGTTTTTATATGGGAGGATAAAATATGTAGAAAACAACTCTTTGTTTGCCAAAAAAAAGGCATCTAGAATCAAAATTTATGGCTTCTAAAGTTCAAAACTTTGGATATGAAAAATGAAGCTTCTCAAGAGGTCAACCATCCTAGTACTATTCTAGGATGAGCAAGCTTAAATATATATGTTTTTTCTAGTTGTTGCTAATGCATCAAATTTTATTTTAAAAAATTTTCTGTGTTTTCAAATTTAAATTTTACCACCTATTTTTAACATGTTTGAAAATTATATCAATTGAAGAAAAAATTTTAATTAGTCACTTAATTAACAAAAAAATTTATGATTACTGAATTGTTGAGGAGGCCATGTTAATGATATCTATGAAAGCTTTATGGAAGGTAGGATTTTGCACTACTAGCAGTGTTTATTAGAGCTTCATCAAAGGTACGATTTTATGGTGCCAATGGTGTTCATAGAAGTTAGGATTATATGGCATCGACAGTATCCAAAGAGCTCTATGAGAGGTAGGATTTTATAGCATTGGTGGGGTTCATAGAGCCTAGTGGGACTAGAGTGGCATGGTGGGGCCAAGACTTGAAAAAAAGGTATGTAGGCTATGACATATGATACATAAATAACATGGGGCTATTGCATGTGGCTACATGGCAAGTAGCACGTAGCTGACCATAGTGGCTTGCTGGTCCTAATCTTAAGGGTTAGGGTTAAAGCCCAACATTTAATTCTTTTCTTGAAATATATTTATCATTATTTTTTATTAATAAAATTATTTAAATATAATTAATTTATATTAATTTTTTAACAAGAAAAAGCTTGGCTTTGGTGGTTAGATATATGAAGCATAAGATATTGAGGCTAATAATTACAAGGTCTTGGGTTTGATTCCTAGCTTTAACTTTTAACATTAAGTTTTCTTATAGGAGTTAAAATATGTATAAAATGACTCTTTATTTGCAAAAAAAAAGACATTCATAATCAAAATTTATAGTTTTAGAGTCCAAAATTATGGGCATAAAAAATAAGACTTCCTAAGAGATCTGCCAAAGCAATACTACTCCAAGATGAGTGCGCTTAATTACAAAATTTTTATCATAGTTGTTGTTAATGTGCTAAATTTTCTTTTTAAAATTTTTTCCATGTTTTCAAATTTAAATTTTACTACTTATTGTTGATATGTTTGAAATTTTTGTTGATTAATACAAAAACTTAAAATTTTTCATTAATTCATAGAAAATTTTCCCATTGTCGAACTTGCTGAGGAGGTAGGCCAGCACGATTGATGATCTGATTAGAGCTTTGTGGGAGGTAGTATTTTACAATCTTAATCATGTCCATTAGAGCTAAATGGAAGGTAAGATGTTATGACACTGGCGGTATCTGTAGAGCTTCGAGAAAGGTAGGATTTTACAACATTGGCAGTGTTCTCATAGCTCTATGAGAGGTTAGATTTTATAGTGTTGGTGATGTCCATGAAGCTTCATGGGAGATAGGATTTTATGATGTTGATAGTATTTGGTGGTCAGTATGGAATCTTGAATTTTTTTGCAAGTTTTTGAAAATGGAGGAGGTAAAGGCAATGGTGATGAAGACATAGCCATTTGTAAAACAACATGTGAAATAGCAAAAAAAATAGTGCAAAATATGAAGGACAACACTAGTGTGTAGGGCATGTAAGCAAGCATAGGTAAAATTAGTGCAACAATAGGATGCAATGCTTAGTAAGGAGAGCATAGGATGATAATCCATTAAGAGCATGGAATAGAAGATAGTGGTGAAAAGGTAATGATGGAGCAATGACAATATGGGTTACATGGGACGATAATGCACGTGATTGAGAAAGGGTGATATAGCATGCAGCTATTGTAGTAAAATACCGCAAGGTGGTAGATTATGTTGGTTACACTAAAAGCCTAGCTACAATGGAGGGCAATGACTATGGTGAAAAAAGTATTTCTTATTGTCAATTGGTTGTAATCGGTGATCTACCATTTTGGAGAATAGTGGAGGATGAAAAGGCCAATCATGTTCATGGTAAAGCAACCTTGCTGGAAGTCGCCTATTCTGATGCATTACAATAGTGTAGTGGCCATGTTGTAGCCAAATTTTTCCTACTAGTATTGGTAGGCACAAAGGTTTATGAGGGCAATGCAGATGCAAGGGCTATCAAAGGATCACATGAGTCATATACAAGGATTGTTGCAATGGCATAGTAGTAATAGGTTGAGGCAATGTGGTAGGAATGGTGTAGCTAAAGAGAGATGACATAGTAATGAATTAAGTAGCATGGTAAGGTCAAGGCTTGACATAAGGCATGCAAGAAGCATGGATGACAGAGAAATGACATGGGGCTGCATTAGCAATGACATGTAGTCGACCATAGCAGCTAACTAGCCCTGATCTTAAGTTTAAGTCAAAGTCCAAACTTTAATTTTTTTGTTTAAATATATATTTATTGTTATTATTTTAATTAATAAATGTAATAAATAAAAATAAAGTATATTAATTTTTTGATAAGAGAAAGCTTGTCTTTTGTGATTAGTTACATGAAGCATAAGATAATGAGATTAATAATCAGAAGGTCTTAAGTTTGATTCCTAGTCCTAACTTTTAAATATTAATGATTTTCTACAGGAAATTGAAATCTATAGAAAATTATTTCTTGTTTACTAAAAAAGATATCCAAAATCAAAAGTAATGACTTCTAAAGTTCAAAACTTTAGGGATGGAAAATGAGACTTCCTAAGAGACCATCCATCCTAGTACTACTCTAAGATGAATGCTCTTAATTATGGAATTTTTATTCCAATTTCTACCAAAGTGTCAAATTTTCTTTTTAAAAATTTTCTCCCTATTTCAAAATTTAAATTTCACCATCTAATTTTTACACGTTTTAAATTTTCATCGATGGATGGAAAATTTTGAATTTTTTTATCAATTTTTAAAAAAATTTCTATTTCTAAACTTATCGAGAAGGTAGGATGGTAGCTTCCATTAGAGCTATGTGAATGGTAAGATTTTACAGCACTAGAGTATCTATCAGAGCTTTGTGAAAGGTAGGATTTAAAATATCAGTAGTGTCTACATAGCTGTATTGAAGATAATATTTTATGATAGTGTTGGTATCTATGGAGCTATGTTGAAGGCAAGATTTTATGGTGTTAGTACTATACATGGAGCTCCTTAGAAGGTAGAATAATTTTATGGTCTGATGGTATCCATGGTCAATGTGGATTGTAGAAATTCCCAGTAGGATTTTCAATAATGAAGGCTAAGGAAATGATGATGAAGGCATAGCTAGTGGCTAAAATGACATGCACAGTAGTGAAAAATGATGCAAAGCACATAGGATGATGCCAAAGTGTAGGGAGCACTAGCATGAATAGAAAAATCAACACAGTAGAAAGGTGTAGCTAGTATGGCTTAGGATGATAGCACATGAAGAATGAGGAGCATAAGATAGTGGTGCATTGGTAGTTGCAGAGGAATGATGGGATGGGCTAATGAAATTAGAACAAGTGTGATGGAGGAAGGATGAAACAATGCATTGTGGTGATGATAAAGTAGTGTAGGAGATAGGTCACACTAGCTATAGAGAAACTGTGACAATGGTAGAGGGTCATGACTATGGTGGACATGAGGGTTTCTCTTATTACTGCTCACCTACAATCAATGGCCTATCATTGTGAAGGATGGTAAGCCAAACCTTATCTAGGAGAGGCTAGAACTACTAGCGACAAACTTGCATGATGTGTCGTGGTATTGTAGTGGCCATGCTATAGCTAGGCTGGCATTGTTAGGAGTAGTAGCTGTAGAGGGATGTGAGGATAACGGGGAAGCAAGGATCATGAAAGGATTCTATGCATTATGGACAAGGATTGATTCCAATAGAGTAGTAGCTTTGGGCATAGGTAGTGTGGTAGGAATAGCATGGTGAGAGAGAGATGATGCAATGATGACTATAGTGGCATGGTAAGGCAAGGATTGATAGATGATGCAGTCATGACTAGAGTTACACAATAAGGTAATGATTAACAAAATGTGCATGGGTTGTGGCAAATAACATGGAAACAACACAGGGTTACACGGGGCTACAAAACTAGTGGCACTAATGATGTTTGTTGAAGCTTCATGAAGGATAGGATTTTATAGCACTAATGATATTCATTAGAGCTTCATTGGAGGCAAGATTTTTAAGGTACCAATAGTATATGTAGAGCTCTATTAGAGGTAATATTTTACAATAATGGTGGTATTCATGTAGCTCTATGGGAGGTAGCATTTTATAGCACTAGTGGTATCCATAGAGCTTCATGAGAGGCATAATTTTATGGTGCTAGTGGTATCCATGGTCATCATGGACTGTAAAAAAATATTTGATAGGGTTATTAGTGATGGTTGAGGAAAAGACAATGGTGATGAAGGAATAGCTAGTGGCCAAATGACATGCATGATAGTAGAAAAACTAGTGCAAAATGTAGATGATGGTGATAGAGGATAGGAGATGCAAGAAAGTGTAGCCAAAATCATCACAGTAGTAGGGTGTAGTGCTTGGTAAGGATGATGGAAGATGATAGGCCATGAAGAGTGAAAAATAGAGGACAATGGCATATAAACATTAGTAGAGGAATGGTGGATAGGCTACATGAGATGATGGTGCACATTATTGAGAAAGGATGAAATAGCATGCAATAACTACAAGAAGGCAATGTTAGCTATGCAGGAAGAACATCTATGGTAGAGGGAAATGATAGCAATGGCCATGAGGGTTTCTCTTGTTGTAGCTTAGTTACAGTTACTGGCATACCATTGTGAAGGACAACAAGTTTGATCATGCCCATGGAAAGCCACCTTAATGGTGATGTCCTACCATGATGCCCCCATGATAGCATGGAAAACATGAAATAACTTTACTAGCTCTACTGATAGTGGCAAGCAAAGAGGAATGTGAGGGAGCAAGGATCATTGAAGGTATACTTGGTCCATAAAGAAGGGTTGGTTGTAATAACACAAAATTGATGAGGTCAAGCAGTATAGTAGGAATAGCATGATGGAAGAGAGGTAGCACAACAATGACTAGAGAGGCATGGCATTCCCAAGGCTTGGTATAATGCATGTAAGCAGTGTTAGATGATATGAAAATGGCATAGAGCTATTGCATGTAGTTGCATGAGTAGCAACACATAGTCTACTATAGTGGCTAGCTAGGCCTAATCCTATGAGTTAGTGCCAAATCTGAAAATTTAATTCTTTTCTTAAATATATTTATTAATATTTTTTATTAATGAAAATATTTAAATATAATTAAAGCATTTTAATTTTTTAACAAGAAAAAGCTTGGATTTGATGATTAGCTATATGAAGAATAAGATGTAGAGTTTAATAATTAGGATATCTTGGGTTTGATTCCTAGTCCCAAATTTTTAACATTAATGTTTTTTTGCTGAAATTTATAGTAAACAACTCTCCACAATAAAATGTTATGATTTTCAAAGTTCAAAACCTTGAGAATGAAAAATAAGAATTCCCAAGAGGTCATCCATCTTAGTACTATTGCATAATGCGCATACTTAATTACAAAATTTTTATGCCAATTGGTACTAATGCATCAAATTAATATTTTAAAATTTTTTCTTAACATTTTCAAATTTAAATTTTATTGCTTATTTTTTATGTATTTGAAATTTTCATCATCATGGACTACTAAAATTTCTAGTAAGGTTTTTGGCAATAGTGAAGGCGAATGTGGTGGAAATGGAGGCATAGATGATGATGAGTATAACATGCATGGTAGTGAAAAAAATGTCGCAAAACATGAAGGATAGCACTAGATTGGAGTGCATGCATGTAGGTGTAGATGAAATCAATGCAATAGTAGGGCATGACACCTAGCAAGGATTGTGCTGGACTATAGGGCATAAAAAGTGTAGAATAGAGGATAGTGATTCATGGAAAATGATAATGAAACAATGACATAGGCTACGTGGGATACCAATGCACATGGTAAAGCTAGGGTGAAATAGCACACCATGATAGTAGGAAGGTAATGCAAGATAACATGTCATACTAGCTACATAGGACGCACGGCTATGACAAAGGGCCACAACTACGACCACTATAAGGATTCTTCTTGTTACTACTTAGTGGTAATTAGTGGCTTGCAACTGCAAAGGTTGGCTATGCTCTTGGCAAGCTAGCCCTATTGGTGGTGGCATGTCACAATGTCTCATGGTAGCAAAATAGCTATGCCACAACCAAGCCAGCCTTGCTAGAAGTGGTAGGTGCAAAGGATGTGAGGTTGACAAGGAAGTAAGGACCATGGAAGGGCTGTGTGGACTAAAAACAAGGATTATTTGCAACAACATAGCAATGACGAGTTTAGGTGATGCAACAATATGGCATAGTAGAAGACTGGTGGTACAATAATGACCAAAGTGGAATGGAGGGGTCAAGGGTTAGTAGAGGACATTTGGATCATGAAAAATAACTTAAAAATGACATGAGAGTGTTGCATGGGGAGGCATAGCCATTGGGGCATAACCCTCCATAATGATTGGCTAGCCCTATCTCTAACGGTTAGGGCCAAATCTTAAAAATTTAATTTTTTTCTTTATATATACTTATTATTATTTTTCATTAATGAAAAGAGTTAAATAAAATAAAATAATATTAATTTTTGATAGGAAACATTTTAGCTTTGATAATTCGGTACATGAAGTATGAGATGTTGAGGTGAATAATTAGGAGGTCTTGGGTTTGCTTCCCAACCATAAATTTTTGACATTAAATTTTTTTATAGTTGGTTGAAATCTTTAGAAAGGAACTCTCTTTGTTTTGTGAAAAAGGCATCCAAAATCAAATGTTATGACTTTCAAAGTACAAAACTTTGAGCATGGAAACTGAGACTTCCAGAGAGTTTATTCATGTTAGTACTACTATAAGAGAAGTTTGCATAATTATAGAACTTTTATTCTAGTTGGTGTCAATGCACCAAATTTGCTTTTTGAAAATTTTCTTCATAATTTCAAATTTAAATTTTATCATCTATTTTTGACGTGTTTGAAATTTTTTCTAATTGATAGAAACATATGAATATTTTTTCAATTAATGAATAATTTTCCATTATTAAACATGCCAAGGAGGTAGGCTAGTGGTGTTTTTCAAAGCTTTATAAGAGACCAAATTTTATGAAACTAACTATGTCAATTAGAGCTCTATGCAAGGTATGAGTTTGTGATGCTAGTAGTGTTCACAAATTTCCATGAGATGTAGAATTTTATAATGTTGGTAGGGTCAGTGGAGCTTCATGGACGACAAGATTTTACAACATTGGTGATATCCATAGAGCTTCATGGAAGGTAGGATTTTGTGGTGCTAATGATTTTCATTGTAATCAAAGACTATCAAAATTTATAATGGAGTTTTTAGTGATGAAAAAAATAGCATGTGCAGTAGTGAAAAAAATTGTGCAAAACACAAAGGACAAAGTTAGAGTGTAGGTTATGCAAGTAGGGATAACTAAAATTAGTGTACCAGCATGCTACAGTACCTTGGATAGGACATGAAGAGCATAGAAGAGAGGATTGTGACACATGGGCAATTGTAGAGAAATAATAGCACAATCTACATGGAAGGACAACATGCCTGGTGAAGGAAAGATGGAATACCTCATAGCATCTATGATGGATGGACACAACTGTGTTAGTCATAAGAGTTTCTCTTGTTGCCACTTACTTGTAATCAGTGGTGCATTATAGACAAGGTTTGATTCCAATAGAGTAGTAGCGATATGTGGGAAAGGATAAAGAAGTCAATCATGTCCATGGGAAGAGATATGTTACAATGATAACTAGAGTGGCATGGCAAGGAGAAGCTAGTACAAGGTGATAGACCAGACAAGGTTTGATTCCAATAGAGTAGTAGCAATACGTGGGAAAGGATAAAGAAGTTAATCATGTCCATGGGAAGTGATATGTTACAATGATGACTAGAGTGGCATGGCAAGGATGAGGCTTGGCAAAAGGCATGCCAACTAAAGCTGATGACATAGAAACATCATGGGAATATTGCACAATGCTACATGACTAGTGGTGCATAGGCAACCATAGTAGCTAGCCTAATCCTAAGGATTACTAATTAAGCATAAATTTTATTTTTTAAAAATATATTTATCATTATTATTTTTATTAATAAAAATATTTAAATTTAATTAAAGTATATTAATTTTTTGATAATCAAAAGCTTGGCTTTTATGGTTAGCTATATGAAGCATAAGATGTTGAGGTTAATAATTAGAAGATCTAGGGTTCGATTCCTAACTCCAACTTGTTAACATGAAGTTTTCTTTATTGGAGGTTAAAATATGTAGAAAAAAACTCTTCATTTATTTAAAACAACATCCAAAATCAAAAGTTATGACTTTTGAAGTTTGAAACTTTGGACATAGAGAATGAGACCTTCCAAGAGGTAAGCCCATCCTAGTAGTACTCCAAGATGAATGCACTTAATTAAAAAAATTGTATCCTATTTACTTTCAATGCATTAAATTTCATTTCTAAAAATTTTCTTCACATTTTTAACTTTAAATTTTACCACTTGTTTGTAACATGTTTCATAATTCCGTCGATTGAAGAAAAAATTTTAATTATTTTTTCAATTGATAGAAATTTTTTTTCATTGCAAAACTACAAGGTAGGTTGGTAGCTCTAACGGTGTTCATTAGAGCTCTTTGGAAGGTAGGATTTTATCATGTCGATGCTATCTATCTGAGCTCTTTGGAAAGTAAGATTTTATGGCATCAGTAGTATTCACAAAGCTCTATGGGAGGTAGGATTTTAGGTTTCCACCAATGTCCAAGTAGCTCTATGTAATATAGGATTATATTGTGTTGATGCTGTTCATAGAGCTCCATGGGAGGTAAGATTTTAAAGTGCTAATGATGTCCATAGTCACCATGAACTATCAAAATTTCTAACAGGATTTTTTACGATGGTTGAGATAAAGGTAGTGGCCATGGAGGAAAAACTGATGGTAAACATGGTATGTGTAGTAGTAGAAAAAATTGGCATAAAACATGGAGAACTATGATGGAGTGTAGGGCATAGAGGCAAGCATGATTGAAATTAATATAGTAGCAGGGTGTGATGCCTAATAAGGATGTTGCAAGATGATAAGGCATGAAGAGTATAGAATAGAGGACAAAGGTGCATGGGCAATAACAAAGAAATAGCATGGGCTACATTGGATGATGGTGCACATTGTGAAGAAAGGGTGAATCACGACATAGTAGCAATGAGAAGCTAGTACAAGGTGATAGACTAGAAAATGACTACATTGGCCACAAGGGTTTCTCTTGTTGTTGTTTGGCTATAATTAGTGGCTTGCTACTACGAAGGATGGTAAAGAATGATGATATAAGCTATTCCTATGGTAAGCTAGCCTTCCTGGTCTTAACCTATAGTGATGCATTGTGATACTATGGTGGCCATGCCATAGCCAAGTTAGTCCTACTAGTGATACCAGGCATAGAGAGACATGTGTGCAATGAGGGTATAAGGGCCATGAGAGGAGCACATGAACTACAAAAAGGATTGGTTGTAATAATGTGGTAGTGACAAGATCAAGTAATGAGATAGGAATGATGTGTAAAAAGAGAGGTAGCGTAGCCGTGACTAGAGCGAAATGGTGGGGCTAAGGCTTGGTAGAAGGCATTTAGGTAGTAGTAGATGACATGAAAATAACATAAGGTTGCACAACCAGTAGCACATAGATGACCATAGTGGCTAACTAGCCTTAATACTAAGGGTTAGGGAAAAAGCCCAAATTTTAATTTTTTTCTTTGAATATATTTATGAGTTTCTTATTAATGAAACGAGGTAAATATAATTAAAATATATTAATTTTTTGATAAGAAAAATCTTGCCTTTGGTGATTAGCTATATATATCAAGCATAAGATGTTGAGGTTAATAATTAAAAGTTTTTGCATTCAATTCCTAGTCCTAACTTTTTAACATTAAGGGTTTTTACGAGAGATTAAGATGTGTAGAGAAATGACTCTTTGTTTGCCAAAAAAGGCATCTAGAATTAAAGTCATTTCTTATGAAGTCGAAAACTTTAGACACCGAAAATAAGACTTCTAGAAAGGTCAACCATCCCAGTACTACTCTAGGATAAGCATGCTTAATTACAAAATTTTTTTACATGTTTTTAAATTTAAATTATATCTTTTATTTTTTACATGTTTAAAATTACTATTGATTAATGAAAAAATTTGACTTTTGTTAGCAATTGAAGGAAAAAATTTTCATTACTAAACCTATTGAGGAGGCAGGCTAGTAATGTCTAATGAAGCACCATGGAAGGTAGGATTTTACAACACTAGTTATGTACATTGAAGCTTTATGGGAGGTAAGATTTTATAGCACTAATGGCATCTATTAGAGCTTCATGTAAGGTAGGATTTCATAGCATTGATGGTATCCATGGAGCTTCATGGGAGGTAGGATTTTATGGAACCAGCAATGTCTGTAGAGCACCATGGAAGGTAGGATGTTACCATGCCAATGGTATCTATGGTTACCATAGATTGCTAAAATTTCTAGCGAGGTTTTTGGTGATAGTAAAGGTGAAGGCAGAAGTGATGAAGCTAAAGGCAATGGAAAAAAAATAGTGTGCATAGTAGCAAAAAAATGAAACAAAACTTGAAGTATAACATTGGAGAGTAGGGTGTGCAGGAAATCATGATTGAAATTAGTACACTAGCATGGCACAACACCTAGCAAGGATGTCATAGGAAGATAGAGCATGAAGAGCATGGGATAGAGGACAGTGGCACATGAGTAGTGGTAGAGGAACAAAAACATGATCTACATGGGATAATAGTGCATGGTGAAGGAAGTGTAAAATAGCATGTAGTGGCTATGGGAATGTAGTGCAAGGTGGTAGGCCATATCAAATGCACATGAATCATGGCTGCAGTGGAGGATCATGACTATGGTGGCTAAGAGGATTTCTTTGGTTATCACTTGATCATAATCAATGTCCTACCATTGTGAAGAATGACAAGCTTGACCATGTCCATGGCAAGCCAACTCTACCGGCAACCTGGAATAACGTCTTATAGTGGCATGGTGGTAGGCACAAAGGTATGTTAGGGTGGTGAGGGGGCAAGAAGGGTTGTGAAATTTTCATGTGCACCAAAAATAAGGATTTTTTGCAATAGTATAGAGTGACATGGTGATGTTAAGGCTTTACAGAAGGCATGTAGGTAGGGACAAACAACATGGAAATAGCATGGGGCTACATGGCCAACAACACGTAGTTAATAATAGTGGCTAGTTGGCCTTGACTCTAAGGAGTAGGGACACTACTCAAATTTTATTTTTTCTTTAAATATATTCATTATTATTATTTTATTAATGAAAAGAGTTAAATATAATTAAAGTATATTAATTTTTTGACAAGAAAAAACTTGGCTTTGATGCTTAACTATATGAAGCATAAGATGTTAAGGTTAATAATTAGGAGGCCTTGGGTTCAATTCCTAGTTCCATCTTTCTAACATTGAGTTTTTTATGGATTTTAAAATATGTAGAAAATGATTCTTCATTTTTTGAAATTTATAATCAAAAGTTATTACTTTCAAATTCCAAAATTTTGGGCATGAAAAATAAAACTTTTTAAGAGATTTGCCATCATAGTACTACTCTAGGATGAGCATACTTAATTATGGAATTTTTATCCCAATTGCTACCATTTTGCTAAATTTTCATTTTGAAAATTTTCTCTACATTTTCAAATTTAAATTTTACCAGTTATTAATGACATGTTTGAAATTTCTATTAATTGATGAAAAATTTGACTTTTTTTGCCAATTGATGGAAAATATTTTCATTGTTGAACCTATTAAGAAGGTAGGCTAGCAATGTCTATTAGAGCTTTGTGGAAGGTGGGATTTTATGGCACTAACTATGTTTGTTAGAGCTCCATGAAAGGTAAGCTTTTACAACACCAATGATCTCCATGGAGCTTCATTGGAGGTAGAGATCCATGGGAGAAAGGATTTTATAGTACTAATGGTATCTATGGAACTCCATGGATGGTAAGATTTTATAGTGTCGATGATATCTACAATCATTGTTGACTACCAAAATTTCCAATGAGGTTTTTAGTGATGATGGAGATAAAAGTGGTGGTGATGTAGATGTAGCTAGTGGTAAAAATGGTATGCATGATAATAGAAAAAAATGACATAAAACACAAAGGATGACATTAGAGTATAGGGTGTGCAAGTAGGTATGGTAAAAATTAGCAAAGTAGTAGGTCAAGTAGTGTAACAAGAATAGTGTAGTAGAAGAGAGGTAGCATAGTGGCAATTGGAATGGCCCATAGGTGTTGAGTCTTTGCAAAAGGCATGTGGGCAGTAGGAAATGACACAGAAATAACATAAGACTACACATTGCTATTTGCATGATGTTGTATGTCTAGTGACACATAGCTAACCACAATGGTTGTCTATCTATGACCCCAAATGTTAGGGCCAAAATCCAAAATTTAATTTCTTTCTTTAAATATATATTCATTATTTTTTATTAATAAAAAGAGTTAAATATAATTAACTTATATTAATTTTTTAATAAGAAAAAGCTTGGATTTCATGGTTAGCTATATGAAGCATAAAATTTTAAGGTTAATAATTAGGAGATCCTGGGTTTAATTTCTAGCCCCAACTTTTGAACATTCCTTTTTTTTACAAGAGGTTAAAATCTATAGGAAACAACTCTTTGTTTACTAAAAAAGGCATCCAAAATCAAAAGTTATGGCTTTTAATGTCTAAAACTTTGGACATGGAAAATTGGACTTCTTCATATGAGCATGCTTAGTTATAAAATTTTTATCCTGGTTGCTGCCAATACATAAAATTTACATCAATGTAGCATTGGTGGTATCCATTAGAGTTCTACTATAGGCAAGATTTTAAAGCACTACTGGTATCTATTTGAACTTAGTGGGAGGCAAGACTTTATGGCATTAGTGATGTGCAAAAAGCTCCATGGGAGGTAGGATTTTATGGCATTAGTATTATCTATGGAGATTCATGGAAGGAAAGATTTTATGGTGCTAGTAGTATTCATAGAGCTTTAGTTTTTACCCATGCATAAAATTTCCTTTGGAAAGTTTTCTCTATGTTATCATATTTAAATTTTACCATCTATTTTTAATGTGTTTGGAATTTTTGTCAATTAACAGAAAAATTTAAATTTTTCTTTAATTGACAAAAGCTTTTTCATTGTTGAACCTATAGAGAAAGCTAGCTAGTATTGCTGATGGTATTCATTGAAGCTTCATGGGAGGCAAGATTTTATGGTGCTAGTGATGTCCAACAAAGCTTCACGGGAGGTAAGATTTTATCATGCTAGTGATGTTTGCAAAGCTTTGTGGAAGGTAGAATTTTATGGCAATGGCAATTTCCATGTAGCTCTATAGAAGGTAGGATTTTATAGTGCAATTATGTTTATAGAGTTCCATGGAAGGGAGGATATTATAGTGCCAATGATATCCACGGTGACCATTAACTATCAAAGTGAGATTTTTGATGATGGTGGAGGTGATGAACACATAGCCAGCTACCAAAATGGTATGTGTGGTAGTAAAAATCTAGTGCAAAATGCCAAGGATGATGCTAGAGCATAGGTCGCATATGCACTCATAGTTGAAATTAGTGTAGCAATAGGATGTAGCACCTAGCAAGGATGGTGCAGGATGACAGGCCATGAAGAGCAAAAAATAGAGGATAGTGGTAAATAGGTAGCTATAGAGGAACAATATCATAGACAACATGGAACAACAATGCACACAGTGGAGGAAGGATGAAATAGCATGCTACAATAGTGGGCAAGTAGCACATGATGATAGGCAATGCTAGCTACATAGGGAGCATTATTGTAGCAAAGGGTAATGACTATGATGGTGATGAGGGATTCTCTTTTTATTACTTGGCTATAATCGATAGCTTACCACAATAGAGAATGATAGAGGATGATGAAGCCAAATGTGCCTATGGCAAGCTATCCCTACCAACAACAACTTGCTATGATGCCTCATAGTAGTGTGGTAGCCATGTTGTAGCTAGACTCCCTCTACCAATGATAATAGTTGCAAAGGGAGATGAGGATAGTAAGGAAGTGAGGGCTATGAAGGACTGTGTGAGCCACAAAAAAGGGTTAGTTGCAGTAGTGCAACAATAGAGGAATTAGGTAGTATAGTAGGGATGGTGCAACAGAAGAGAGACAATGTAGTGCTAACTAGAGTGGCATGGCAAGGCTGAGGCTTGGCAAAAGACATGTAGGTGATGTTAGATAACACAAGTATGTCATAGGGCTATTGCACATAGTTGTATGGCTGACAACATAGAGCTAACCATAGTTGTTACCTAGCCCTAATCCTAAGGATCAATGCCAAAGCCTAAAATTTAATTTTTTCTTTAAATATATTTATTATTTTTTATTAATGAAAATTATTAAATATAATTAAATTATATTAATTTTTTGACAAGAAAAAGCCTGGCTTTGATGCTTAGATATATGAAGAATAAGATTTTGAGTTTAATAATTAGAAGGTCTTGGATTTAATTCCTAACTCCAAATTTTTACCATTAAGATTTTTTATGAAAGGTTGACATATGTAGAAAATGACTCTTCATTTACCATACAAGGTATGCATAATTAAATGCTATGACCTTTGAAGTCCAAAATTTTGGTCATGAAATATAAGACTTTCAAAGAGATCATCCATCCGAGTACTACTTCAAGATGAGCATGCTTAATCATGTAATTTTTATCCTAGTTGTTGCCAACATACTAATTTTTTTTTTCTGAAAATATTCTTCATATTTTCAAATATAAATTTTATTTCCTATTTTTTACATGTTTGAAATTTCCATCATCATGGACTACTAAAATTTCGAATGATATTTTCAATGACATGGAAGATAAAGGTAGTGATGATGAGGGCATAGTTGGTAGCAAGAATGGTATACAAGGTAGCGGGAAAATGCCACAAAACATGAAGAACAGTGCTAGAGTGTAGGATGCATAAGTATTTTTGGATAAGATCAGTGCAACATTAGGGTGTGGTGCATGCAAAAGATAGCATAGGATGATAGGGCATGAAGAATGTAGAATAGAGGATAGTGATGCATGAGTAGTGATAGAGGAAAGATAGCGCAAGTTGCATGGGATAACGATGCACATAGTGAAGCTAGAGTGAAACAACATGCAATGGTGATGAAAAGGTAATGCAAGGTGGTAGGCCACACTATATACATTGGAAGAATGGCTATAGTAAAGGACCATAACTACAATGGCCACAAGAATTTCTCTTATTGTTGCTTTGCTATAATTAGTGGCTTGCAACTACATAGAATGGAAGAAGAAAGCAATGTCAACTATGTTCATGGTAAGCTAGCCCTATTGTAATGCTCATGGCAGTAAAGTAGTTGTGCCATAGTGAAGCTGACCTACTAGAAATGGCAAGCATAGAGGAAGTTAAGGATGACAAGGAAGGGAGGACCATGGAAGGATTGTATGGAAAACAAACAAGGATTGGTTATAATAGCATAGTAGCAACAAGGTTAGGTAGTACGACAAGAACAACATAGTAGAAGAGAGATGACATAAAAATGATTAAAGTGGGATGGAGAGGCCAAGGCTTGGTAGAGGACATGTAAACAATGGCAAATAATATAAAAATAGCATAGGGTTGTTGCATGGGAAGGAACAGCCAATGGTGTATAGCTGTCCACAATAGTTGGCTAGCCCTAAATCTAAAGGTTAGGGTCAAAACCCAAAATAAAATATTTTCTTTATATATATTTATTATTATTATTTTATTAACAAAAAGAGTTCAATATAATTAAATTATATTAATTTTTGACAAGAAAAATCTTGGCTCTAGTGATTAGTTATATGAAGCATGAGATGTTGAGGTTAATAATTCAGATGTCTTGGGTTCGATTCCCAATACCAATTCTTTAACATTAAGTTTTTTTTACAAGAGGTTTACATTTGTAGAAAATGACTCTTTGTTAAGTAAAAAAGGCATCCAAAATCAAATGTTATGGCTTTCAATGTTTAAAACTTTGGGCATGGAAAATGACACTTCTTAAGAGGTCAGCCTACTCTAGGATGAATGTGCATAATTACAAAGTTTTTATCCTAGTAAGTTTCAATGCATAAAATTTTATTTTTGAAAATTTTCTACATGTTTTTAAATTTAAATTTTTTTAATGTCTTTGAAATTTTCATTAATTAACAGAAAAATTAAAAAAAATTGTTAATTAACAAAAAAGTTTTATGTTACCAAAATTGCCAAGGAGTAGGCTAGTGATATCCATTAGAGCTCCATGAAAGATAAGATTTTACAGTACCAACATTGTCTATTAGAGCTCTATGGGAGATAGGATTTTATAGTTCTGACAATGTTTGGAAAATTCCATGGGAGGTAGGATTTTATGGAATTGGAGCTTTCCACGAGGCTCCATGGGAGGCAATAACATTGGCAGTGTTCATGGAGGTCAATGAAAGATAGGATTTTATAGTTCTAATTATTTTCATGATCACAAAGACTATTGAAACTTGTAGAGTTTTTAGTGGTGATGAAAATATGAATGAAGCTAGAGTGTAGGCTATGGAAGTAGGCATGGTTAAAATTAGTGCAATAGTAGGATGTGATGCTTGGCAAGAATGGCATAGGATAATAGGACATGAAGAGCGTAGAATAGAGGATAGTGATGCACAGGAAATCATTGAGGAATGATAGCATGGTTTACATGGAATGATGACATGCTAGTGAAGGAAAGATGAAATGGCACATAGCAGAGGCTCACAAGTATGGTGCAAGGCCGTAATTGATGACCTATTGCTATAGAAGATGGTAGAGCATAGTGAGAACAACAATGCCTACAATAAGCCAACCCTGCTGGCAATGGCCTTCCGTAACTAAGCCAACCCTACCAATTATAGCATGCATAGATGAAAATGAGGGTGGTGAAGATTCAAGGACCATGAAAGGGCTATATGGGCCACAAAAAAAGGTTGGTTGTAATGGTGGTAGGGCTAGGTAGTGCAACAAGAATGACATGGTGGAAGAGAGATGCCACAATAGTGGCTAGAGTGACATGATAGGGCCAATGCTTAGAATAAGGCATGTGGGTGGTGGCAGATGAAATGGAAACAACATAGTGCTATTGCATAGGGTTGCACAATCAATAGTGCATAGCCAACCATAGTGGCTAGTTGGCCCTGATTCTAAGGACTAGTGCTAAAGCCCAAATATAAATTTTTTATCTTTAAATATTATTATTATTATTATTTTATTAATGAATATAGTTAAATATAATTAAAGTATAATAATTTTTTGATAAGCAAAATCTTAGCTTTGGTGGTTAGCTATATGAAGCATAAGATGTTGAGGTTAATATTTAGGTCTTGGGTATGATTACTAGCCCTATGTTTTTAACATTAAATTTTTTTAATGTGAGGTTGAAATATATAGAAAAAGGCTCTTGCTTGTCAAAAAAGGCATCTAAAATTAGAAGTTATGACTTTCAAAGTCCAAAACTTTGGTAACAAAAAACTAGACTTCTTGAGATCATGCATCCCAGTACTACTCCAGATGAGGGTTCTTAATTATGGAATTTTTATTGTAGTTTCCACTAATTCACCAAATTTCATTTTTAAATATTTTTTTTCACATTTTTAAATTTAAATTGTACTACCTATTTTTGACATGTTTAAAATTATCATTAATGGAAAAATATTTGAATTTTTTATTAATTGACAAAAACATTTTCCATTCTTGAACATACCAAGGATTTAGGTCAATGGTGTTTGTTTGAATACCATGGAAGATAGGATTATACAACATAAGCTATGTCCATTGGAGCTCTAAGGGATTTTATGGCACTAGTGGTATCCACTAGCTCCATGTGAGGTAGGATTTTAGAGCATTAGTAGTATTCACACAACTCTCTGGAAATTAGGGTTAGGATTTTATGGTGCCAATGATGTATACAATTATAATGAATTGCCAAAATTTCTGATGGGGCTTTTAGTGATAGTAGAGGTAAATGAAATAGTGATGAAGGTAGAGGTAATAAGAAAAATGGCATGTGTAGTAGCATGATATAAAATGTAGAGGATGGCATTGGAGGTAGGAGCCATAGGCAAGTATGGATGAAATTAGTACAGTAGTAGCACATGGTGTTTGGCAAGCATGACATAGGATAATAGGACATGAAGAGTGTGGAATAGAGAACAGTAACATGCAGTGGAGGAAGGGTGAAATAGTGCACAATGCTACAAGAAGGTGGCACAAGATGATAGACCACATCAGATATGTGTGAAGCATAGTTACAATGGAGAGGCATGACTATGATAGATGAGAGGTTTTCTTCTATTTCTACTTGATCACAATTAATGCCCTTTCATTGAAGTGGATGGCATGGTTGGCAATGCTCATGGTAAGCTAGGTCTATTGGTGGTGGCCTACTCTGATGCCTTATGGTATCATGGTAGTAGATCCGAAGATACATGAGGATGATAAGGAAGTAAGGGCCCTGGAAGGGCTACACAAGTTGCAAACAAGGACTTTTTTTATAATGATGTAGTAGTTGCATGACCAGATAGTGTGGAAGCAACAACATGATAGAGTAGAGGTAGTGTAATAGTGACCTGAGTGGCATGATGGTGTTGAGGCTTGGCAGAAGAAATGTACATGGCTCTAGAAAACATGGAAATGCCATGGAACTACATGGCTAATAGTGCATAATTAATAATAGTGATTGGCTGGCCTTGACCCTAAGGATTAGGGTCAATGCTTAAATTTTAATTTCTTTTCTTAATATATTTATTATTATTATTTAGTAATGAAAAGAGGTAAACAAAATTAAAGTATATTAATGTTTCAATAAGCAAAAGCTTGGCTTTGGTGTTTAGCTATATGAGGCATAAGATGTTGAGGTTAATAATTAGGAGGTCTTGGGTTTAATTCCTAATTCCATCTTCTTACATTGCTTTTTTTTACATGATGTTGAAAAATGTAGGAAATGACTCTTCTTTTGCCAAAAAAATATGTCTAGAATCAAAAGTTATTACTTCCAAAGTCCAAAATTTTGGACCTAAAAATGAAACTTTTCATGAGGTTAGCCATCACTGTACTACTTTAAGATGAGCATGCTTAATTATGGAATTTATTCTAGTTTTTGCTAATGTGTTGATGAGCCACCAAATAATCGACCTGATATCGGACCCACAATATTGAACCCTCATTATTTGATACGTGACATCAGATATGCGATGTCGGAGCCTGTCTCATTGGCTATAAATAAGAGACAAGGGCGCTTGGTCTGGGGAATAGTTTTTTTAGTCCCTTAGTCGAACTCTTGTAATTTTTCTATTCCAGATTTAGAATTATTTTTGAGTGCCCATAGTAGGAGTCATAGAGTAAACGGATCTTTATTCGAGCATTGTGTACCTGAGCACACCTTGTGTCCAAAAATAAAGATGAACTTTGTGATAAACCTTGCAACATTCAGAATAGCTTAATTATTGCATTTAATGTTGTTTACTATTATTGGATGCTTTCAGTAGTTAATTAATGTTATTTCCGTAGAATTATTAATTATCAATTAACAATGAATTAGCACACTCAGCACGACCACTTCGAGCATACGTGGAACACTTGGTTACCCAATAACGACTAGCATTTGGTAATCCTAGTAGTGTTACACTAGTTCAAGATGTGTCCGGAGAGTGGGAATGGATGCTAGTGTTAGGATTTGATTCATATTAGAGTTAAAAAATCCATTAGTTAATTAAATATTTTCATTGCACACACTTAGAAGACCAAGATATAAAATATAAAAGAAAAACATAAAAATCATACACCTCAAGTTTACTTAACCATACAATTGTGCCTTACAAGTAAGCTTGGGAAGACAATTACTACATAGCTCATCCTTGTTTTGCATAGGTGCATAAGCACTTAATCCTTGGAGTTCAACCAAATCATGTGTGAATGCTCATATTTGTATGATTGGGCATAGGGGTACCTTGCCACTCATCATTGGCACTGTTGTTGGGGATTTTGTTGTTTGTGCACTAATTAGAACTTAGGAAATCTTTCCATCATTGGAACAAACCCTTAAAGTTAGCTATCCTACAATCACTAGAAGTAATCAATCATGTCTCCTTCTTCTTATGAGAGTGCTTCACCAACTAGGTCCGATACCATGAACAATCAGAGGAAAGGTGCACATGATGATCCACCAGTGTCCCAACAGTTTCGCATGGTATACGCTCATCCTGATGAGTATGTACTAAAATTTACCTTTATCCTCCACCAGGATGAACATCTACAATGACGTAATTTAGAAGGTAACATAGTGTTACCTCCCGATCACTCAATCTCGAGCATGCTTCTTCATTCTCTCACACGAATTGGTATGCAACACTTATAGTTATAGTACATTGTGCATGAACAAGATTCAAGAGAGTATTGACCCATGGAGGCACAATGCCAAAGGGATCTACAATAGGAGAGACATTACAAATCTGTGAAGGGGAAGTGATCTTAGGATGTCCTATATGTGCTAAGTGAAAACAATGGTGATGAACCTGTCTCAGGAGGTTTTCCACAAAACGATGTTCCTCTCCCTAACTTTGGTCAAGGAGCTGAGTATCAAAATCTTTACTCAACTATTCATAACCCAGGTTCTAATGCCAATGGATACAAAGGGTTCGGAAAAGGAACATGAACTCATGAAAATGATGGACATTCCGATCATGACCGTGACTGAGGCTGCAACCACCAAAGAGAAGGTGATAGGCATCATCATGGTGATAGTCCTCCTTCCTCTTCACCTTCATCATCTTCTTTCCCCTCTTCTCCAAGATCTAAACAAAGTTACAAAGGGCAAGACCATGAGGACAATGGTAGGCAAGATAGAAATCACCGACAAAATAGTAGAGAAAGGAGGTGAGGGCATTCCAGAGAGACACATCACAAAAGAAGGGAGAGTACAGAATAGCATAGGCATCTTAGTTGCCATAGGTAGCATGATCATGATGAACCTCTACTTGCCACCCAAGGTATGTTAAATATAATAGAGGCTATTAGGATCCCAACAAGGCACCAGAAAGATAGTAGGATCAAAAGACTAGACATGAATAACATCCCATGATTTGAAGGGGGATACAATGCTTATCCTCAAAATCATTTACAAGCATTCCATGATGCATGTGCCTTGTAGAATATAGAAAATGAGTGGAAAAAGCTAAAGTTTCTTCCACAGACATTGATCAAGGAAGCAGAAAGCTGGTACTGGTTCTTAGAACTGGAATCCATTCATCGATGGAGTACCATGTTGGAGCTATTCAACGATAAGTATCAAACGTACTCCTAAGTGTCCAACTTGCATAAGCAAATCTAAGGATGGAAATAAGGAGAACACGAACCCTTGGATGCTACCATGGGCTAATATTATTCATTATTACATCGTTGCCCTGGCCATGGTTACTCGCAAAAGGAACAACTACGTCATCTCATAGATGGGCTTAGGTACGAAATGCGAAGAACCCTTGGGACTTATGCCCAAGGAAGGCTATCTGAGCTCAAAGTCCATCAAATACAAAGATTGTTGGAGCAAGTTGCCAAGGAGGAAGGCAAGTTGAGGAAAAGAAAAAGTGTAGAGGAGTACAACAGAGATCCTTCCTTCCAAAAGAAGGGAATTATATTTTGCGAAGATGAAGAAGAGTCACCACTTGAAGAGATGGTGAATAGAAAGACTTTGCTCATTCAAAAATTTGCATCAGAAGTATTGACAAAGGTAGATCAAATGTGGAACTCCCTAGATGAAAAATTTCAAACTATCCTAAAAATAGTAGAGGAGCCTAGAGAACAAAGTAGCAACTAAGAGAGAAGGAAAAAGAAAGAAGTTGAGTATGCACGTAACAAGGGTAAGGGCAAGGTTGCTGTCATTAAAGAAGTTTTGGATTTGGACACAGAAAATAATGAAAGATGTGAGATTTGCCAATATGACCATCCTAAGGGATGTTGCCCAACACATCTACAAGAGTCTAAGGTGTATGCACTAAACCCATGACTAAACAAACAACAAACACCTAGAAGGTTACCTTATCCTGAAGGTAACCCAAGGAAGTTCCACCAACCTTTGACATATTATCTGAGTGGATCTCCACCACAACTGAATGAACAACATCAATGGTGGCAACACCCACAACCATGGGGAATTCCACCACCATGTCAATAGTACCCTTGCCATCAACTTGATCCATATGGGTATTACATTCAACAATCGATCTCTCCACGTGACTCTACTAGTCACATTGCTCTTCAGCCTCACTACCAGACCCCCGAGTACTATAGAACTTCTTCTTCTTAGGGTGATGTTCCACATACGTACTATCCTTCTCATTTTTTTGCATCTCTTCCATCCTTGGCTCCATTACCACCTGCTCCAACTATGCAGGGCAAGCTTCCTACCCAGCTGTAGCAACATAACACTACAAGGACTGTCAATCTTCAACCTACTACTGGTTTAGAAAATCGATCAAAGAAGAGACCTTTCTTTAGAACCAACAGTCCAACCAAGTCCTTACAACCACAAGCGACTAATTATCCAAATGCCTTATCATCGTTTCAATCTTTGGAGCTTCCTTTGAATCAAAAGCTACACTCAACGCATACTATTATGTTAACCCATGCCATCATTGATTAGATTAAAGCTGGTCATATTCCTAGGAAATTCTCTGATCCCAGAAGTCCTCTTATTTATTTGTAAATTGCTGGAAATGAGCCTTGTAAAGCTCTTTTGGATTCAGGATCTGGTGTTAATTTGATATCCTAGGAAATGTATAAAGCCTAGAACCTACCTTTGCTAAAGAAGAGTAACAATTTTTTAGAGTTGGCTGACCAATCCATCACTGTTCCATTGGGACTAGTGGAGGATGTTATCACCATTATTTATGGATGGTTGTATCTAGCCGATTTTCTAGTGATTCAAGTTAACAACTACAAGGGGGACTTCCCAATCATAATGGGAAGAGCATGGCTAAGTACGATTGATGCATGCCTAGGAATACATGATCTTTCCCTAGAGATATCAAAAGAAAATGCATTTGGAAATATTGAGAAGAAGAAAGTTCCATGTATTGCATACAGTGACATAGGGTGCAACTGTGTGCAGAAGTCATGGTTTGTACAATACTTAACATTGCCTACATGCAACCAGTGTGCATAAGTAACTGACATACAAACATGCCTGTATATAGCAGCCACAAGACAGGAAGGCACCCAGTGGCTGACAACTGACCTAGAGAGTAATTTAACTTTATTCATGGAACCAACTGAGAGCTTGACTTGTGCCTATATCGATAGCATAGATGCATTAGAGCAAGTCCATTGCCAACTTCCAAGTACTAACACTGAAAATATCAACTAGGGGAGTTGGAAATCCTTAACGAGTTTAAGCAAGATCCCCTTGAATTAAAATCATTACCCACTAGTATGGAGTATGCATTTCTTAAGAATGGAAAATTGGTAATCATTAATGCTAAGCTCACTGCTCAACAAAAAAAAAAGACAGCTGAAGATGGTAAATAAATGGTCAAAAGTCTTTGCTTGGTCATATCCTGAATTAACTAGAATAGATCCTAGGATATGCCAACATAGAATCTACATTGACCCCTCTATGAAGCCTCAATGACAACCACAAAGAAGACTAAACCCAAAGCTTAAGCAAGTAGTTAAGGAAGAAATTGAACAAGGTCTAAAGGCCGAGTTCATCTACCCCATTGTTGATAGTGAATGGCTTAGTCCATTAGTCATTATGTCCAAAAAAAAGTGGTAAATGGAGGATGTGTATAAACTTTAGGCTATTGAACATGCAACATTTAAAGATCATTTCCCATTGCCATTCGTTGACCAAGTCTTAGATACCATTGTAGGACATTGTTACTATAGTTTTCTAGATGGTTACAGTGGGTACAATCAAATCCAAATAAGACTAGAAGACCAAGCCAAAACTACATTCATGAGTTCTTGAGGAACATTTGCATATAGGTAGATGTTTTTTGGCTTGTGTAATGCTCCAGAAACGTTTCAAAATCTAGTTCTTAGTATATTTCAGCAGCAAATAGGGAATGGTGTGGAGGTTTTTATGGATGATTTCTCCACCTATGGAGTGAACTTTGAATAAGCATTGGACCAATTAGAGCAAGTACTAAAAAAATGTGTTGGAACCAACCTAAGGCTCAATTGGCCAAAAAGCCACTTAATGGCCCAAGAGGGCATTGTATTAGGGCATAAAATTTCACAAACAAGGATAAAGGTAGATCCTAAAAAAATTAAAGTCATCCAAGGTATCACTCATCAACCTGAAACTGTAAAAGATGTTTGATCATTTCTTGGACATACTAGATATTATAGACGCTTCATCAAGAAATTTTCAAAGATTGCAAAACTATTGGTAGAATTAATGAAAAAGGACGTATCCTTTGAATGGACCAAGGAATGTGAGTTAGCTTTCCAAACCTTGAAGTAGAAGCTCATAGAAACACCCATTCTACAAGCTCTTGACTGGTTCAGACCATTCTGGGACGTATCCTTTTACGTGTCCAGTTTTGCTTTAGGAGTCGTACTTACATAGTTAGATGAGCACAAAAATCTCTATTACATTCATTGTGCAAGTTGAAGTATTGCTAGTGTACAACTCAACTATATCACAATAGAAAAAGAGTTTATGGTTGTGGTGTTTGCACTAGAGAAATTCAGGCACTATGTATTAGGCTATAAGGTATTCGTGCACATAGATCATAGTGCGACTCAATTCCTTATGAATAAACCAACGGTGAGCCCTTGCATCATATGATGGCTTGTGATTTTGCAAGAGTTCAATCTCACAATAGTAGATCATAGATGTACCAAGAATGTTTTTGCTGATCATTTATCTTAGTTGCGATGGGACAACAAAGAGGACAAATACCTAATTTCTGATCGCTTCCCTGATGAACTCCTCTTTGCAGGTGTAATAAACAATCAATCACCCACAAATACAAACTAGTATAGTAGCATTCTTACTTATCTTCTTACACAAGAAACACCACAAGGGCTGGATGTTAAAAAGAAATAATAGTTTCTCCACCGAGGCAAACATTTCATGGAAATCAATGGACACCTTTACAAGGTATGTTTTGATGGCTTGGTTTAATGGTGTGTTCTCGATGTAGATCAATTGCAAGTTCTCTAAGACACTCATGAGGGCCCTTGTAGGGGTCATTACGCTAGGAGATGAATATCCATTAAAATATTGCTTGCAAGATATTATTGGCCTACATTATTTCAAGATGCCCATCATTTTGTCCAATCTTGTGAGCATTGCCAATGCGATGAGGGAATGATTGCTAGAATGAAGGATTCACAATAATGGATTCAACCTTTAGAACCCTTCAACATATGGGGTATTGATTTTATGGGGCCTATTACATCGATGTCCAATGGAAAAGCATACATTGTTGTTGCTATTGACTATTTAACAAAATGGGCAGAAGTAGCCACCGTTACTGACTATACATCATCTACCGCTGTACAATTTGTTCAACAAAAAATCATAAACAGGTTTGGTGTGCCTCGTGCACTTATTTCTGATAATGGTATACATTTTATAGGTGCGACTTTTCAGAAGTTGATGCAACGCTTAGGAGTTGAGCATAAACTGACTACACCATATCATTCTCAAGCGAATGGTCAATCTGAAGTCACCAATAGAAAAATCACAAAAATTTTAACATGAACCATTAGCAAATATAGGCGAGATTGGAGCACCAAACTAAACGATGCTCTTTGGGCCTATCACTCCACATGGAAACTCCCTATAGGCCACTCTTTCTATGAGTTAGTGTACGGTAAACTTCCAACACTTCCTATCCAAGCTGAGCTCCATACACTATCTACATCATGTGACCTTAACCTTGACCTCAGTCTAGCACAGAAAGAATAGTTAATGAATCTTAACTTGCTAGATGAAAATTGATTAGTCGCCCTGTCATCCAACAAATTGCATAAGGCCTTCAACAAACAATGTTATGACCTAAGAATTAGGAAAGTCAAATACCAACCAAGAGATAGGGTTCTTTATTAGAATCCCACACATGTGCCACAATGAAATATATTTCAAATGCTGTGGGAAGGACCTTATATCATTCATGAAACTTTTCCATCAAGGACCATGATGATCTATGAACCTGGAAGCCTAGATAAGAAATTATAGGTCAACATCCAGCAAATCAAACCTTTCCATGAGCCCAAAATGGCTAGTACTAACACTACCTCTGTTGATGAACAACCTTGCTCATTATTTCAGATCTCTTCATTCCAACTCAGTCGTGGGGGAGATGGCCACCAATGCTAATTATTCTAAGCTCTCAGTTTCTTTTATTTTGTTTTGTTTTATACATTTTTGTTTAACACATTTTTCATTTTTTCTTATTTTTTTTATACCATCATTAACATTTTTACTATTTCTTTCTCTATTACATTTTTTTTGATTTATTCTCACTTATTACATAATAAGTGCTCATGATGGTGGGTTGTACTATAATGGTGTTGATTACTAATATTTGGTTTTTACCTTTGACTTTTAATGTTAATGCTAAGATATGGTTTCTTTTGATAAAACAAGCAATGAATCCATGTCATCCATTCATCCATACAACTGTATGGTCTCCCTTTGTTTTGGAAGTGTACTATCCCTTTTTTCTAATCAAACCTATTAATGAATTTGTGGCTTGGTATTCTTCAAACCAAGGAAAGGTTCAAATGGACTGAAAAGGGTGTGACTTCAAGGGGATTCAATGCATTTGTGCTAGCTATTCTCTTGGGTGCTTGGATGTTTTTTAATAGGATTTCTGCCATTCCGTTGTCAACTAATATCAGGAAGTTGAATAAATCAAATAAATCTTTACATGGTATGGTTCTCACTCAAAAGAAAAAAAATGGGTGGAAATTCAAATCATACCCCTTAGAGACATGATAAAGGAATATGGGCTACAAGCATTGGTTATGGCACTAGAAATATATGTCACCCATGCCTAAAGGTTCCCTCTAACTAAGGCCCTTACTTCCTATTTCTTTATTCTTATCTTTTTGAAATGGTGGTTGCTCTGTGAAAGCATTCTTGTTGCTTCAGGAGGATGGGTTGGTTAAGTGTGTTGATGTGAGGTCACTAGTTATGGTTAGTTTTAATCTAGATTTGGATAAATTTTATTAAGTTACCTTAACCACATAATACACAAGGGACTTTACACAACCTTGATTTCGGGATTCCATTCCATTCTCTCTTCTCTTCCATCTTGCTTCCCGTATTATAACTCATTACCGATTTTATGATTAGTCTATATCTTGGTTGGCACATTGTTATTCTTTGGTAAATTCTTGTGGGAGAATTCTTAACTATTGTCTCCATATATCATTCCTAGAGCCTATGGACTGTTTGGTTTGTGGATTTTTTAGGGCATAAAGGGCATGAGCCTGCTTTAGAGAGGACCCACTAGCATTTCTTTTTGGAGCAATTGTTAAATTATTTTCCTTAAAAACATTTCTTTCACTCAACTATTTCTTGTTTCACCTCATCCATGACATCCATTTTTTTCTCTTCCCTTCTATGCATTTTTATTGGCCTCACCGTTGTTATTCCTCTTATCTTCCTTTTTCTTTCATTTTCCATTCTATTGCTACTAGAGGTTCGCTCTTAGTTGTGGGGGCCTATTGCAAATTTTTTCCATTCCATTACTTATCTCACCCCTACACCTTGGGTAGTTATTAGTTACAAACCTTTAACCTAGTATCTGCCATACCCACAAACTAGCCAATGTACTTCATATCGAGGCAAGGTATCAACTGTATTATATCTTATCTATCCTTGCTAATTCGTGATTATGTTGTGTGTGCAGATGGCGATCACATGAATAATGGATCAGGATAGGAGGGAGCACTCAGGATGGACTAGAGCAAGAGCATTAACGAAAGGAACAAGCTAAGTTATGCGGCCATGGATGAACAACGGTGTGCACATTTTTGACATCGGCAACAACACACCTCATTTTCTTTTCTCTCTCTCTCTCTCTTCAAGATGTCAAATGAGGGACTGGATGTCATATATGTATAGTATTCACCATAATGGTTATGAACACAAATGCTGTAATATGTTATTGATCTATTCACTGGGCACTTTCAGTTTGTCATTCCATGTCATCGTTAGTTGTTGTTCAGTCAATAATCCCATACCTTCCAAATATCTTGTAAGAAACTCAATGATGAGTTTTCATTCAGTCATGAGGGTATGATGAGTCACCAAATAAGTGACCTGATATCAGACCCATGATATCAAGCCCTCGATATCGGATATACGATATCAAATGGGCCAAGCAACATCAAACACGCAATGTTGGAGCTTGTCTCCTTGGCTATAAATAAGAGATAGGGGTGCTTGGTCTGGGGAGTTGTTTTTTCAGTCCCTTAGCCGAACCCTTACAGTTTTTCTATTCCAAAGTTAGAATTATTTTTGAGTGCCCGCAGTAGGAGTCATAGAGTGAACAGATCTTTATTCGAGCATTGTGTATCTAAGCACACCTTGTGTCCAGAAATAAAGACGAACTTTGTGATAAACCTTGCAACATTCAGAATAGCTTAATTATTTCATTTAATGTTGTTTACTATTATTTGATGCTTTTAGTAGTTAATTAATGTTATTTTAGTAGAATTATTAATTATTAATTATTAATGAATTAGCGCACTAAGCACAGCCAATTCGAGCATATGTGGAACACTTGGTAACCTAGTAACGACTAGCATTTGGTAATCCCATTAGTGTTACACTAGTTCAAGATGTGTCTGGAGAGTGGGAATGGATGCTGGTGTTAGGATTTGATTCACATTAGAGTTACAAAACCCATTAGTTAATTAAATCTTTTCATTGCACACACTTAGGAGACTAGGATAGAAAATATAAAAGAAAAACATAAAAATCATACACCTCAAGTTTACTTAACCAAAAAATTGTGCCTTACAAGTAAGCTTGGGAAGCCAACGATTGCATAAGTCATCCTTGTTCTACGTGAACACTCGTATTTGTATAGTTGGGCATAGGGGTACCTCATTGCTCATCAGTGGCACCGTTGCTGAGGAGGACCCACTAGCATTCCTTTTTGAAGCAATTGTTAAGTTCTTTCCCTTAAAAAACATTTCTTGCACTCAACTATTTCTCATTTCATCCCATCCATGAGATCCATTTTTGTTTTTCTCTTCCCTTCTATGAATTTTTATTAGCTTCATCATTTTTATCCTCTTATCTTCCTTTTTCTTTTGTTTTTCATCCTATTGCTACCACAGGTTTCTCTTAGTCATGGGGACCTATCATAAATTTGTTCCATTCCATTACTTATCTCACCCATACACCTTGGGTAGTTATTAGTTACNTCTTAGTCATGGGGACCTATCATAAATTTGTTCCATTCCATTACTTATCTCACCCATACACCTTGGGTAGTTATTAGTTATAAACTTCTAACCCAATATTTGCCATACCCACCTCCTAGCCAATGTACTTCATATCGGGGCAAGGTATCAACTGTATTATATCTTATCTATCCTTGCTAATTCGTGATTGTGTTGTGTGTGGAGATGGTGATCACATGAACAATGGACTGAGATAGGAGGGAGCACTCAAGATGGACTAGAGCAAGAGCATTTATAAAAGGAATAAGCTGAGTCATGTGGCCATGGATGAACAATGGTGTGCACATTTTTGACATTGGCAGCAACGCACCTCATTTTCTTTTCTCTCTCTCTCTCTCTCTTCAAGCTGTTAGCTAAGGGACTGGATGTCATCTATGTATAGTGTTCACCACAATGATTATGAACACCAATGCTATAATATGTTGTCGATCCGTTCACCAAGCACCTTGAATCTGTCATTCCATGTCATCGTCAATTGTCATTCAGTTAATAATCCCATACCTCTCCAATATTTTGTAAGGAACTTGAGGATGAGTTTTCATTCAGTCGTGGGGGTATGATAAGTCACCAAATAAGTGACTCGATATCAGACCCATGATATTGGACCCTCGATATCGAATATGCGATATCAGATGGGCCAAGCAACATTAGACACGTGATGTCAGAGCCTGTCTCATTGGCTATAAATAAGAGATAGGGGCACTTGGTCTAGCTAGTAGTTTTTTTAGTCCCTTAGCTAAACTCTTGCAATTTTTCTATTCTAGAGTTAGAATTATTTTTGAGTGCCCGTAGTAGGAGTCATAGAGTGAATAGATCTTTATTTGAGCATTGTGTACCTGAGTACACCTTGTGTTCGAAAATAAAGATGAACTTTGTGATAAACCTTGTAACATTCAAAATAGCTTAATTTTTGCATTTAATGTTGCTTACTATTATTTGATGCTTTCAGTAGTTAATTAATTTTATTTGCATAGAATTATTAATTATCAATTATCAATGAATTAGCACACTCAGCATGACCACTTCAAGCATACATGAAACACTTGGTAACCCAATAACGACTAGCGTTTGGTAATCCCAGTAGTGTTACACTAGTTTAGGATGTGTCTAGAGAGTGGGAACAAATGGTGATGTTAGGATTTGATTCACATTAGAGTTACAAAATCCATTAGTTAATTAAATATTTTCATTGCACACACTTAGGAGACTAGGATAGAAAATATAAAAGAAAAACATAAAAATCATACACCTCAAGTTTACTTAACCATACAATTGTGCCTTATAAGTAAGCTTGGGAAGACAACAACTGCATAAGTCATCCTTGTTCTGTGTGAACCCTCATATTCATATGGTTGGACATAGGGGTACCTTACTACTCATCATTGGCATCATTGCTAGGGAGGACACACTAGCATTCCTTTTTGGAGCAATTGTTAAGTTCTTTCCCTTAAAAACATTTCTTGCGCTCAACTATTTTTTATTTCACCCCATCCATGACACCTGTTTTTGTTTTTCTCTTCCCTTCTATGCATTTTTATTGGCTTCACCATTGTTATTCCTCTTATCTTCCTTTTTCTTTTGTTTTCCATCCTATTTCTACTAGAGGTTCACTCTTAGTTGTGGGGGCTTGTTGCAAATTTTTCTCATTTCATTACTTATCTTACCCCTACACCTTGGGTAGTTATCAATTACAAACCTCTAACCCAGTATCTGCCATACCCACAAACTAGCCAATGTGCTTCATATCAAGGCAATGTATCAATTGTATTATATCTTATCTATCCTTGCTAAGTCATGATTGTGTTGTGTGTGTAGATGGTGATCACATGAAAAATGGACTAGGATAGGAGGGAGCACTCAGGATGGACTAGAGCAAGAGCATTTACAAAAGGAACAAGCTGAGTCATGTGGCCATGGATGAACAATGGTGTGCACATTTTTGACATCGGCAGCAACGCGTCTCATTTTCTTTTCTCTCTCTCTCTCTCTCTTCAAGTTGTCAAGTAAGGGACTGGATGTCATCTATGTATAGTGTTCACCACAATGGTTATGAGCACCAATGCTATAATATGTTGTTAATTCATTCACCAGGCACTTTGAGTCTGTCATTCCACATCATTGTCAATTGTTGTTCAGTTAATAATCCCATACCTTCCAAATATTTTGTAAGGAACTCAAGGATGAGTTTTCATTCAGTCATGGGGGTATGATGAGTCACCAAATAAGTGACCTGATATCGGACCCTTGATATCGAATACGTGATATCGGATGGGCCAAGCAACATCGAACACACAATGTTAGAGCCTGTCTCATTGGCTATAAATAAGAGATAGGGGTGCTTGGTCTAGGGAGTGGTTTTTTCAGTCCCTTAGCCAAACTCTTGTAGTTTTTCTATTCTAGAGTTAGAATTATTTTTGAGTGCCTACAGTAGGAGTCATAAAGTGAATGGATCTTTACTCTAGCATTGTGTACCTAAGCACACCTTGTGTCTAGAAATAAAGAAGAACTTTTTGATAAACCTTGCAACATTTAGAATAGGTTAATTATTGCATTTAATGTTGTTTACTATTATTTGATGCTTTTAGTAGTTAATTAATGTTATTTCCATAGAATTACTAATTGTCGATTATCAATGAATTAGCACACTTAGCACGACCACTTCGAGCATACATGGAACACTTGGTAACCTAGGTAGAGCAAGGTGATAGGTCACAATGGCTGTGCAACAAGTGCCATTGTGGTGGAGGACCATGAGTTTGGCAACTACAAGGTTTTCTCTTATTACCACTTAACTACAATCAATGGTCTACTACTACAAAGCACAATGAAGAATGGCAAGGCTGATCATGCCCACAACAAACCAACCTTGTCAGCATAGAGGGATATGAGTGTGATGAGGATGCAAGGATAGTGAAAGGACTATCATAGCTATAAACAAGGATTGGTTGTAATGGCATGGTAGCAACGGGATCAGGCATTGTGGTAGGAATAGTGCAACATAAGATAGGTAGTGCAGTGGTGACTAGAGTTACACAATGAAGCCAAGGCCTAGAAAAAGATATGTTGGTAGTAGCAAATGACACTGAAATAGCATGGGGCTACATGACTAGTAGCATGTACTTGGTCATAGCAGCTAGCTAGCCTTAACCCTAAGGGTTAAGAGCAAAGATCAAATTTTATTTTTTCTTTAAATATATTTTTTATTATTATTATTTATTAATGAAAATAGTTAAATATAATTAAAATATATTAAATTTTAACATGTAGAAGCTTGATGTTGGTGATTAACTATATGAAGCATAAGATATTGAGGTTAATAATTAAGAGGTCTTAGGTTCAATTCTCAACCCCAACTTTTTCACATTAAGTTTCTTTTACAAGGTTGAAATATGAAAAAAATGACTCTTCAGTTACCAATAAAGACATCAAGAATCAACAATTATGATCTATAAAGTTTAAAACATTGGGTATAGAAAACAAGACTTCCTAAGAGGACAGCCATCCCAATGCTACTCCTAGATGAGTGCACTTAATTATGGAATTTTTATCCTAGTATCTACCAATGCACCAAATTTTATTTTTGAAATTTTTTTCCACATTTTTGTATTTAAAATTTAGCAATTTTTTCACATGTTTGAAATTTTCATCTTTTGATAAAAAATTTGAATTTTTCATTAATTAATAGAAAATATTCACATTGATAAACATGTTGAGGAGGTAAGTTGGTAGTGCTAATGGTGTCTCTTAGAGCTCCATGGAAGGTATAACTTTATGGCAATGATGATGTACGTTGAAGCTTCATTTGAGATAATATTTTATAATAACAGTAATATCTAATGAGCTCTATGGGATGCAAGATTTTAGGTCACCAATGGAGGTTGCATAGCTTTGTGAAAAATATGGATTTTAGGTAATGGTGGTGTCTTCGAAGCCTCATGGAAGGTAGGATTTTACGATGCTAATAATATCCATGATCACCATGAACTACCAACATTTCTTGCAAGGTTTTTGACAAGGGCAAAGACAAAGGTGACAATGACAGAGTGTAGCTAATGATTAATATGGTGTGTGTGGTAGAAAAAAACATGATGCAAATTGAGATGACATTAGAGGGAATGGCACACATCTAGGCATGAACAAAATTAATGCAACATTAGGGTTCAGTTCCTAAAAATGATGGCATAGGATGATAGGCCATGAAGAGCACTAAATAGAGGATACTGGCACAAGGGTAGTAGCAAAGAAACTATAGCATGACTTATGTAAAATAACGCTATACATAGTGAAGGGTTAAACTACACATAGTAGCAATGAAAAGGATACACAAGTTAGTAAGCTACATTGGCTCTATGGGAAGCACAATAGTAGTGAAAGAAATGAGTATGGTGGTAATGAAGGTTTCTCTTATTATTTCTTGACCATAATCAATGGCCTACTAGTATGGAGTATGGTAAGGCTGATCATGCTAATGGTAAGCTATCCCTACCAACAACAACCTACCATGATGTCTTGTGATAGTGCACTAGCTGTCTTAAAGCTAGGTTGTCCCTACAAGTAGAAGTAATCATAGAGTGATGTGAGATTGACAAGGAAGTGAGGGTCATGAAAGGACCACATGAGCTACAAACAAGGACTTGTTGCAATGACATGATAGCAACATGTTTAGCTGATGTGGTAGGGATGGCATGGTGGAAGATAGGAAACATAGTAGCAACTAGAGTGGCATGCCAAGGTTAATGCTTGGCAAAAGATGTGCAAGTGGTAGTAGATGATACAAAATGACATGAGGCTACATTGGGTTATTGTAAGGGGCTACATAGCCAATGACTAGATAGATGGCCTTGATCCTAAGGATTAGAGTCAAGTCCAAAATTTAATTTTTTCCTTTAAATACATTTATAATTATTTTTATTAATGAAAAGAGTTAAATATAAATAAAATATATTAATTTTTTTATAGGAAAAACATTATCTTTTATGGTTAGCTATATGAAGCATAAGATGTTGAGGTTAATCATTAGGAGATCTCGGGTTTGATTCCCAATCCTAACTTTTTAATATTAAGGTTTTTATATAGGAGGTTGAAATATATTAAAAATGACTCTTCATTTTGTGACCAAAATCAAAAGTTATGGCTTCCAAAGTTCAAAAGTCTATGCATGGAAAATGAGTCTTCCTAAGTGATCATCCATCTCAGTACTACTTTAGAATGAACATAGTTAATTATGGAATTTTTATTCTAGTTGCTACCAGACCCCAAATATTCTATTTCAAAATTTTCTCAGCATTTTTAAATTTAGTATTTATGACCTTTTTTTTACATGTTTGAAATTTTCATCAATTAACGAAAAAATTGAAACTTTTCTCTCAAGTGATGGTAGATTTTCTTATTCTTGAACTTGTTGAGGAGGTAGGCTAGTAGTGTCTATCAAAGCTCCATAGAAGTTAGGATTTTATGAACCTACTATGTCCATCAGAGCTTCTTAGAGGTTAGGATTTTATGGTGCTGGTGATGTCCATGGAGCTCCATGAGACACAAGATTTTATAGCACCAACAATGTTCATAGAGCTCAGTATGAGGTAATATTTTACAATGCTGATAGTGTCCATAGATCTCCATGGAAGATAGCATTTTATAGTGCTAATGATATTAATTGTCAACATCTTATGAAGTGGTAGAGGAATGATGGAAAGAATTACATGGGATGATAGCATGCGTAGTTGAAAAAGGGTGAAACAATGCATGGTAGTAATAGGAAGGTAATGTAATGTGACAAATTACATCAGTTGCATGGAAAGTGTGGTTACAATGGAGGGTCATAACTATGGTAGGCACAAAAAATTTTCCTTTTGCTACCTAGCTCTCATCAATGGCCTACCACTTCAAAGGATGGAAAGGCTAACTATGTTTGCATTAATCTAGAATTGCCAATGGTGACCTACCATGATGCATCATAGTAGTACAGTGACCATGACATAGCTAGGCTATCCCTACTAGTGGTAGCAGTTGTAGAGAAACATAAGAAGTCAAAGAGAGTGAAGGTCATGCAAGGGTTGCATTGGCTGCAAACAAGGATTGGTTGTAATGCCACAACAATTGTGGCATTAGGTAGTGTAGTAGAAATAGTGTAGTGGTGACTAGAGTGGCATGATGTGGTCAATGATGGATGACATGGAAATGACATAGGACTATTACTAGGGATGCATAGATAGTGGCACATAAACAGCCACAATAGCTACATGGTCCTAACCCTAAACGATTAGGATGAAATGTAAAAAAATAAATATTTTTATTTATATATACTTATTATTATTATTATTTTATTAACAAAAATAGTTAAATATAATTTAAATATATTATTTTTTTGATAAGAAAAAGCTTCACTTTTGTGGTTGGCTATATGAAGCATAAGATGTCAAGGTTAATAATTAGGAAGGTTAATAATATCATAGCTTCATGAAAGGAAGGATTTTACAGTGTCAATGATGTTGACAGAGCTTCATGAGAGGTATGATTTTATGATACTAGCAATGTTCATAGGACTCCATGGAAGGTAGGATTTTATGGCAACATTGGTGTCCACAAAGCTCCATGAATGCAGGATTTTATGGTGTCGATGGTGTTCACAGTTGCCATGGCTATCAAAATTTCTAGTGGGATTATTGGTGATGGAGGAGGAAATGGTGGAGATGATGGAATCATAGGTAGTGGAAAAAATGGCAAATTTGGTAGCAAATAAATGGGGTAAAACACAAAGGACAATGATGAAGGGTAGGACATGTAGGTAGGTGCAAGTAAAATCAACACATCAATAGGGTAAGATTCTTGGCAAGGATAGCACAAGATCATAGGACATGAAGAATGCAAAATAGATGACAATGATGCACAAATAGTAGCAAAGAAATGATGGCATGACCTACATGGAAAGATTATATGCACAATTAAGGAATGGTCAAATAGCACATAGCAGTGGCGAGAACACTGTGTAAGGTAGCATGTCATGTTGGCTATGATGGATGATCATGATTGTGATGACCATGATGATTTCTCTTATTTTCACTACTACAATTAGTGGTCTACCACTAAAGGGGATGGCGAAGCTAGTCATGTTCATGATAGGCCAACCCTACTAGTAGTGGCTTGCTACAATGGCTCACAACACTATGGTAGCCATGCTACAGCTAGGCTAGGCACTACTAGTAGTGGTAGGTGTAAAGAGATAGGAGGATAGTAGGGAATCAAGGACCATCCTTGGCTACAGTAAGCTAGCTCTATCCATTGAAGCCTATCATGATGCCTCATGGTAGCATAGTGGCCATGCCATAGCCAAGCTATCATTGTTGGTAGTGGTAGATGTAGAGGGACATGAGTGAATCAAGGGAGTTAGGGCTATGAAAGGTTGTATGAACTACAAAAAAAGGTTTATTGCAAGGTGTAGTAGTGATAGGATTAGATGGTGTAGCTACAATAGTGTAGTAAAATAGAGGCAAGGTAGTGATGACTAGAGTGTCTTGATTAGGCTAAGGCTTAACAAAAGACATGAAAGTAGTGTAAAAAATATATAGAAACAACATGGGACTACATAGGAAAAAGCCCAAAAAAATTATTTTTTCTCTAAATGAACAAAGTTAAATATAATAAAAGTATATAAATTTTTGATATGCAAAAGCTTAGTTTTAATTATTAGCTATATGAAGCATAATGTATTAAGGTTAATAATTAGGAGGTCATGGTTTCAATTCGCATCCCTACCTTTTTAACATTGAGTTTTCTTTATGGGACATTGAAATTTCTAGAAAATAACTCTTCATTTATCAAAAAAGGCATCATGAATCAAAAATTATGGCTTTTGAAGTTTAAAACATTCAACATGAAAAACAAGACTTCCCAAGAGGTCATCCATCCAAGTACTACTCTAAGATAAGTGCATTTAATTACAAAATTCTCATTCCAATTGCTACCAATGCATCAAATTTCCTTTTTGAAAATGTGCTTCATATTTAAATTTAAATTTTACTAAATTTTTTATGTGTTTGAAATTTCTATCAATTGAAAGAAAAATTTGAATTATTTCATTAATGAACAAAAATTTTCTTTTACCAAACTTGTTAAAGAGGAAGGCTAGTGGTGTTCATTGTAGCTCCATGGAAGGTAGGATTTTAATGTATCAGTGGTGTCCATCAGAGCTCCATGAGAGGTAGGATTTTACATTGCCAATAGTATTTATGGAGCTCCATGAAAGGTAGTATTTTATAGCATTGGTGGGATCCATTAGAGCTTCTTGGGATGTAGGATTTTATAGTGTTGATGGTATCCATCAGAGCTCCATGGAAGGTAAGATTTTACAAGTGTACAACTAATAGTAGATGACACAAAAATGGGATGGGGCTACAATGGGCTATTGCAAAGGGTTTCATAGTCAGTGATTGGTTAAGCTTGATCCTAAGGGTTAGAGTAAAGTCCAAATTTTAATTTTTTTGTAAATATATTTTTTATTTTTTATTAATGAATAAATTTAAATATAAATAAAGTATTTTAAAATTTTTTGACAAGAAAAACCTTAGCTTTGGTGGTTAGCTATAAGAAGCATAAGATGTTGAGGTTGATAATTAGGAGATCTTGGGTTTGATTTCCAACCCCAACTTTGTAACATTAAGGTTTTCTTATAAGAGGTTGAAATCTATTAAGAAAAACTCATCATTTACTAACTAGAATCAAAAGTTATGGCTTCCAATACTACCTTAAGATAAACATAGTTAATTATGAAATTTTTATCCTAGTTGCTTCCAACATCTTAAATTTTCTTTTTCAAAATTTTCTCTACATTTTCAAATTTAATATTTATGACCTATTTTTTATGTGTTTGAAATTTTCATTAATTAACAAAAAAATTTAAATTGATGAAAAATTTTCTTGTTTCTCAACTTACTGAGGAGGTAGGTTGGGAGTGTTTGTCTGGGCTTTGTGGAAGGTAGGATTTTATGCCACTAGCTATGTCTATTAAAGCTACTTAGAAGATAGGACTTTACAGTGCTAGTGATGTCCATGGAGCTTCATGGGATGTAGGATTTTATGGCACCAGCAATGTTCATGGATCTTAGTATGAGATAATATTTTACAATGCTAATAGTGTTCATAGAGCTCCATGGAAGATAGCATTTTATAGTGTTGATGGTGTTCATGGTCATCATGAACTACCAAAATTTTTAGCAGAATTTTTAGTAGGGGTAAAGGTGGTGTCAAATATAGCATGCATGGAAGCAGAAAGAGCAACATAAAACATATAAGATAGCACTAGAATGCAGGTCATGTAGGCAAGTGTAGTTGAAATCATTATAATAGAGGGGTTCAACTCCTAGCAAGGATGGTGCACAATAATAGGGTATGAAAAGTGTAGAAAAAAGCATAGTGGTGCATAGAGGAATGATTATAAGGATCATGTGGGATGATAGCATGTACAATAGAGGAAGGATGAAATAACACATATTAGTGATAGGAAGGAAATGTAAGGTGATAAGTTACATTGACTACATGGAAAGCATGGATGCATTAGAGGGTCACAATTATGGTAGGCATAGGGGCTTCTCTTGTTACTACTTGACCCTAATTAATGACTTGCTATTACAAAGGATGGTGAGGCCAACCATGCCTATAGCAAGATAGCATTGCTGATGGTGGTCTACCATGATGCCTCATAGTAGTATAGTGACTATGACATAGCCAAGCTATCCTCACTAGTGGTAGAAAATGTAGAAAAACATAAGGATGTATAAGGAATAATGATCATGCAAGAAATGTATGGGCTACAAACAAGGATTGGTTGTAATGGCAAGATAGCTGCAACGTTAGGTAGTGTAGTAAGAATGATGTAGTGGAAGATAGGTAATGCAACAGTGACTAGAGTGGCACAATGTGGTTGATGCCTAGAAGAATGCTTGTAGGCAATGACAGATGATATGGAAATAACATATGACTATTACATGGGGAGGCATATCTAGCAATGCATAGACAACCATAGTAGCTATCTAGCCCTTAATATAATGGTTAAGGCCAAATAAAAAAAAATTAATTTTAAGCTATATTTATTATTATTATTTTATTATTAAAAATGTTTAAATCTAATTTAAGTATATTAATTTTTTTATAAGAAAAAGCTTTGCTTTGGTGGTTAGCTATATGAAGCATAAGATCTTAAAGTTAATTATTAGGAGGTCTTGGGTTTAATTTCCAACTCCAACCTTTTAACATTAATATTTTTTATGGGAGGTTCAAATCTATAGAAAATGACTCTTCATTTATAAAAAAAGACATCCAAAAAAAATTTTCATTGTTGAACTTGCCAAAAAGGTAGATTGATGGAGTTGTTGATGTTCATCAAAGCTTTGTGGGAGGTAGGATTTTACACCACTAGTAGTATCTGTTAGATCTCCATAAAAGGTAAGATTTTATGGCATTAGTGATGTTAATAGAGCTTCATGAGAGGTAGGATTTTACGACACTAGTGATGTTTATAGGGCTTCATGGGAGGTAGGATTTTATGGTACTAGTGGTTTATGTAGAGCTCCATGGGATGCAACATTTTATGGTGTTGATGGTATCTATAGTTACCATTGTTACCAAATATTTTGGTAGGCCTTTTGGTAATGGTAGAGGGAAAGCTAGCGATGATGGGGGCAAAGGTAGTGGTAAAAATAACATGTGTGATAGCCAAAAAGAAAACAAGGCTAAACATAGAGGATAATGAATAAGGGTAAGACATGTAGGTAGGTATGACTAAAATCAACACAACAGCAGGATGAAATGTTTTGCAAGCATAGTGTAGAATCACAAGGAATGAAGAGTGCAAAAGAGACAACATTGATGCATGAGCAGTAGTAGAGAAATGATGGCACATCCTGCATGGGAAGATGTCATGCACAGTGGAGGATTGATGTACATAAGAGCAGTGAGAACATAGTGTAAGATGGCAAGCCAAGTTGGTTGTGGCTAATGGTCAATACTGTGGTAGTTGCAAGAGTTTCTCTTATTTCCACTTAACAACAATTAGTGGCCTACCATTGTAAGGGATGATGAAGCTAGACATGCTCATGGCAAGCCATCCCTACTAGCAGTAGCTTGCTACAATGACTCATAGTAGTGTAGTGGCCATACTACACCAAGGCTAGGCATTACTAGCAGTGTTAAATGTAAAGGGATGTGAGGATAGCAAGGAAGCAAGGGCTAGTCATTCTTGTGGTAAGCTAGCTCTATTAATGATAGCCTATCATGATGCTTCATGGCAACATGGTAGCCATGTCCTAGCCAGGCTAGCCTTGCTAGTAGTGGTAGATGTAGAGGGATGTTAGGGTAACAAGGAAGCTTGGGATATGAAAGGCTACACAGACCACAAAAAAAGGTTTGTTGTAATGGTGTAGTAGCAATAGGGTTAAGTGGTTCAGCTATAATAGCACAATGGAATAGAGGTAATATATCAGTGACTAGAGTGGCTTGGTTAGGTAGAGGCTTGGCAAAAGACATGCAAGTAGATCAAAAGACACAAACATAGCATGGGGCTACATATGACAAAGCCCAACATTTAATTTTTTTCAATAAATATGTTTAGTATTAGTTTTTCTATGAATGAACAAAGTTAAATACAATTAAATTATATAAATATTTTGACAAGAAAAAGCTTAGCTTTAATGGTTAGCTATATGAAGCATTAAATGTTAAGGTTAATAATTAGGAGGTTTTGCATTTGATTCCCATCCCTAACTTTTTAACATTAAGTATTTTTTTTATGGAAGGTTGAAATTTGTAGAAAATGACTTATCATTTACCAAAAAGGCATCTTAAATTAAAAGTTATGACTTTTAAAGTTTAAAACTTTGGGAATGGAAATCCAAGTACTACTCTAGGATAAATATTCTTAATTATATAATTTTTATTCCAGTTGCTATTAATGCATCAAATTTTCTTTCTAAATATTTTCTCCACATTCAAATTTAAATTTTACTAGTTGTTTTGATGTGTTTGAAATTTTTATCAATTGATAGAAAAAATTGAATTTTTTCATCATTTTAAAAAATTATCCTATTACTAAACTTGTTAAAGAGGCAAGCCAGTTGTATTCATTAGAGCTCCATGCAAAGTAGGATTTTAAGGCACTAGTGATGTTTGTCAGAGGTTCATTAAAGGTATGATTTTATCATGTCAATAGTATTCATGGAGCTTCATTGGAGATGGGATTTTATGACATTGGTGGAATCTATTAGAGATTCTTGGGATGCAGGATTTTATAGTATTGATGATATCCATCGAACCTTCATGGAAGATAGGATTTTACATTGCAAGTGGTATCCATGGAACTTCAAGAAAGGTAGGATTTTATGGTGCTATTGATATCTATGAAGCTCTATGGAAGATAATATTTTATGGTGCCAATGTTATCTATGGTCACTATGGACTACTAAAATTTTTAGTAGGGTTTTTGGCAACGGTGGAAGAGAATGTGGTGGTGATGGATGTGTAGGCAGTGGTGAAAATGGCATGTGTTGTAATGAAAAGATTAGAAAAAATTTAGAGAATGATGTTGGAGGGTAGGTCCATTGGCAAGGATGCACAAAATTAGCACAATAGTATGCTATGACAACTAGTAAGGATGTTATAGGATAATAGAGCATGAAGAGTGCATAATATAGGACAATGATGCACCAGTAGCTACAAAGAAATGATAGCATGATATATGTGGAATGACAACATGCATGATGAAAAAAGGATGAAATAGTATGTAGTAGTGGTAGAAAGGTAACACAAGTTGGTAGGCCATGTGGCTACTCAAGAAGGCCAACTATGGAAAATGGTGACAACTGTAGAATTTGAGAGGATTTTTCTTATTACCTCTCAGTCATAATTGATGGCCTACCACTACAAAGAACTATAGAGGATGATGACACCAATTTTTCCCATGTCAAGCTAGCCCTATCAGCAATGACCTACTATGATGTATCATGGTAGTTTAGCAATTGTGCCATAGCCAGGCTAGCCCTATCATTAGTGGGAGGCATGGAGGAATGTGAGGATGCCAATGAACCAATGGTTGTGGAAGGACTGAGTGGATTGCAAATAAGGATTGGTTACAATGGCATGGCAAAGGAAAGATTAGGCAATGAGGTAAGAATAACATGGAGGAGGAGAGGTATAGTAGTGATGAATAGAGTGGCATCATGCAACTAAGGCTTTAAAAAAGATGTGTGGCTAATGATAGACAACATGAAAATGGCATAGGGCTACTACATGGAGTCGCACAGCTTACGACACATAGTCCACCACAACAGTTAGATGGTTTTAATTATAAAGGTTACGGCTAAAGCCTAAAAATTATTTTTTTCTTCAAATATATTTATTATTTTTATTTAAAAAATATTTAAATATAATTAAAATATATTAATTTTTTCATAAGCAAAAACTTAGCTTTAGTGGTTAGCTATATGAAGCGTAAGATGTTCTTCCACATGAGTCTTTGTGAGAGCTCATCCATCCTAGTACTACTTCCACATGAGCACATTAATTCTGTTATTTATATTTCATTTGCTAATAATGCATAAAATTTACTTTTGAAAATTTTCTCTACATTTTCAAATTTAAATTTTACCACCTAATTTTAACATGTTTCAAATTTCAGTTGTCTAATGAAAAATTTTGATTTTTTCTATCAATTGATTGAAAATTTTCCCATAGCCAAACTTGCCAAGGAGGTAGACTAGTAATGTCCATTAGAGCTTCATGGAAGGTAGGATTTTATAGTGCTATTGATACCTACTAAAGCTCTATGAAAGATAAGATTTTACAGCACTAGTGGTATCTATGGAGCTTCATGAAAAGGAAAAATATATAGTGCCTATAGTGTCCATGAAGCTCCATGGAATGTAGGATTTTAAAGAACCTATAGTATTTGCAAGGCTTCATGGAAGGTAAGATTTTATAGCACCAATAGTCTTCATGGAGATCCATGGGAGGTTGGAGTATATAGTACTAATGGTATCCATAGTCACCATGGATTGTTCATATTTCTAATGAGGTTTTCAGTAATGGAGGAGATGAAGGTAGCAGTGATGAAGGCACAGGCGATAGCAAAAATGACATGTGTGGCAGCAAAAAATAAGATGCAAAATTTGAATAATGGTACTAAACAATATGTTAGGAAAGTAGGCATAACATAAGTTGGCATGGTGCTTGGCATGCATGATGCATGATGACAGGACATGAAGATCATCGAATAGAGGACAATGGTGCATGGACAATGGTAGAGAAACTACAACATGAGCTATGTGGATGATGGCACATGTGCTATAAGAAGGGTGAAATAGTGCACATTAGTGATAAGAATGGAACATAAGATAGCAAGCTACACCAACTACACAAGAAGTGTAGCTATAGCATAGATTCATGACTGCAATAGCCATGAGAATTTTTGTTATTGTCACTTAGCCATAATTAGTGGCCTACCACTATGAAGGATATCAAGGCTAGCCATGCCTACAACAAGCGATCCCTACCAGTGGAAACTTACCTTGATGCCTCATAGTAGAGTAAGGGCCATGGTGTAACTAGGCTAGTCCTACCAGTGGTAGTAAGCACATTAATTATGGTATTTTTATTTCATTTGCTAATAATGCATAGAATTTTATTTTGAAAATTTTCTCTACATTTTGAAATTTAAATTTTACGACATATTTTTAACATGTTTCAAATTTCAGTTGTCTAATGAAAAAATATGATTTTTTCTATCAATTGATTAAAAATTTTCCCATAGCCAAACTTGCCAAGGAGGTAGACTAGCAATGAGCTTCATGGAAGGCAAGATTTTATAGTGCTATTGATACCTACTAAAGCTCTGTGAAAGATAAGATTTTTATAGCACTAGTGGTATCTATGGAGCTTCATGAAAAGTAAAATTTTATAGTGCCTATAGTGTTCATGAAGCTCCATGGAATGTAGGATTTTAAAGCACCTATAGTATTTGCAAGGCTTCATGGAAGGTAAGATTTTATAGCTCTAGTGGTATATATGGAGCTTCATGAAAAGTAAAATTTTATAGTGCCTATAGTGTTCATGAAGCTCCATGGAATGTAGGATTTTAAAGAACCTATAGTATTTGAAAGGCTTCATGGAAGGTAAGATTTTATAGCACCAATAGTCTTCATGGAGCTCCATGGGAGGTTGGAGTATATAGTACTGATTGTATCCATAGTCACCATGGATTGTTCATATTTCTAATGAGGTTTTCAGTAATGGAGGAGATGAAGGTATCAGTGATGAAGGCACAAGCGATAGCAAAAATGACATGTGTGGTAGCAAAAAATAAGATGCAAAATTTGAATAACGGTACTAAAAAATATGTTAAGCAAGTAGGCAACATAAGTTGGCATGGTGCTTGGCATGCATGATGCATGATGCATGATGACAGGACATGAAGATCATCGAATAGAGGACAATGGTGCATGGACAGTGGTAGAGAAAATACAACATGAGCTATGTGGATGATGGCACATGTGCTATAAGAAGGGTGAAATAGTGCACATTAGTGATAAGAATGGAACATAAGATAGCAAGCTACACCAACTACACAAAAAGTGTAGCTATAGCATAGATTCATGACTGCAATAGCCATGAGAATTTTTGTTATTGTCACTTATCCACAATTAGTGGCCTACCACTATGAAAGATAGCAAGGCTAGCCATGCCTACAACAAGCAATCCCTACTAGTGGAAACTTGCCTTGATGCCTCATAGTGGCAGCAAGCACAAAGGAACATGAGGATGCTAAGGAAGCTAGGAATATGGAAGGGCTACTTGGACTACAAACAAGGCTTTGTTGCAACAAGGAGACAGTGGTAGGATCAAGTAGTATGGTAGGAATGGTGCAGTAGAAGAGAGGTGACACTGTAGCGATTAAAGTGACACAATAAGGCTGAGGCTTGGTAGAAAGCTATGTGAGTAGCTACATATGACATGCAAATGGAATAGGGCTACACAAGGTTTTTGCATGGGGCTCACTAGCTAATGATGTATAGCTAGCAATAATGGCTAGCTAGCATTTACCTCAAGGCTTAGGGTCAAAGCCAAAAATTTAATATATTTTTTAATGAAAATATTTAAATATAATTAAAATACATTAATTTTCTTACAAGCAAAAGCTTGGCATACTGGTTAGCTATATGAAGCATAAGATGTTGAGGTAAATAATTAGAAGGTCTTGGGTTTGATTTCAAGTACCAACTTTTTAACATTAAATTTTTTATGGGATGTTAGAATCTATAGAAAATGACTCTTCATTTGTTGAAAAAGGCATCCAAAATCAAAATTTATGGCTTCTATGTTCCAAATATTTGGGCATATGAAACGAGACTTCCTAAGAGGTTAGTTATCCAATACTACTTCAAGATGAATGTGCTTTATTCTAAAATTTTTATCCTAGTTGCTACTCATGTGCCAAATTACCTATTTGAAATTTTTTTCCATATTTTCAATTTTAATTTTATCACCTTTTTTTCACATGTTTTAAATTTCAATCGATTAATATAAAAATTTAAATTTTTTCATTAATTAATGAAAATTTATTTTCTTACCAAACCTTTGGAGGATGAAGGGTGATGATGTCCATCGAAGCTCTATGGAAGGAATGATTTTATGGCATTGATGATGTCCATTAGAGCTCCATGGGAGGTAGGATTTTTCAACACCAACTGTGTTTTTCAATGCTACATGGGAGTTAGGATTTTATGACATTAGTGGTTGATGAGTGGTGAGGTACCCCTACACTCAACCATACGAATACAAGCCTCTCACGCGCGATCCGGTTGAACTCCAAGGACTAAGTGCTTACGCGCCTTATGGAATACTTAAGGTTAATCAATCGTTGTCTTCCCAGACTTGCTTATATTGTCACGATTGTATGGTTAAGTAATTCTGAGGTATATGATTTTTATAACTTTTATCTTTTTATCGCCTATGCTAAGAGAGGAAAGGGTGAAGGGACTAAGTAACTAACTTTCACTAACTAAGCTTTAATCATCCTAACATCAGTATCCGTTCCCACTTGCCATACACACCCTGAACCAGTGCAATGCTACTAGGATTACCAAATGCTATTTGTTACTAGGTTACCAAGCATAGCACACATGCTCAAAGCGGTCGTACTGAATGCACTTAACTAGGAGTTGAGGGTTGAGAGTGATTAATTGTCTAAGAAAGCATTTAAACATTTAACAATAATTAAAGTCCTATTTAGCTTAGTCCATGCACTGCAAGGTTTATCAAAAAGTTCATCTTTATTTCCGTACATAAATGTGTGCTCAGGTACAATTTGCTTGAATAAAGATCCGTTCACTTTGAGACTCCACTACGGGCACATGGAAATTACTCTATCTCTAAAATGGTAAAACTACCAGAGTTTAGCTAAGGGTTTAGATCTAGATGAGGAAATAAGGGAAAGCTGCCTCTTATTTATAGAACTGGCGATGGGCTGCGATATCGCGGCCCATGCAATATCGCGTCCCATCATACCCCCATGACTGAATGAAAACTTGTCCTCGAGTTCCTTACAAAATATTGGGAAGGTATGGGATTATTGACTCGAATGATACTAATGGTAGATGGGGTGACATGTGAACGAATCATCATTACAATACATGAAAAAATTTAGTGTTCATGAGAACAAGAGTGAACACTAAACATAATTGACATCCAGCCTTATTTGGTAGCTGAGAGAGAAGAGAGAAGAGAGAGAGAGAAAAGAAGAAGTCTGCTACTGCCAACGCCAAGATTACACCTTTCGTTGTCCATCCATAAGCATTCCATCAATCTTGTCCCTTGCATAACTACTTCAACGCCAGTCCATTCCAAGTGTTTCCTCTAGATCCAATTCGTTGTTGTATGATTGCCATCTGCACACACAACACAGTCTTATATTAGCAAGGATAAATGAATCATAATGTAATTTGATACCTTGCTTCGGTGTAAGGTCCATTGGCTGAGTTGTGATATGGCTGATACAGATCTGGAGATATAATACTGGTGACTACTTGAGGTGTAGGGGTTAAGAGAAAAATTGAAAAAATTGGACCAGGACTCCCATGATTGAGAGCAAACCTTTGGTAGTGATAGAATGGAAAAAGATAAGGAATAAGAAAGATGGAGAAAAGAAACAACGGCCATGCCAATAAAATGGATGTCAAAGATGGAGATGAACAAAATAGATGTTGATTGTGGAAATGTTTAAAGGAAAGAAATTAACAGATGCACCAAATAGGAATGCTAGTGGGTCCTCCCCAAAGCAGGTTCATGCCCTTAATGCCCTGACAATCCCACATTCAAAGAGTCTGTAGGCTCTAGAAATGTCATTTGGAAGCAAGAGTTAAATTCTTAACCACAAGAGTTTACCGAAAAGAAAATAATGCATCAACCAAAATATCGACTACTAATACAACCGGAAATGAGGTGATAAATGGGGAAAGAAGGATGGAAAGAAGAGAATGGCATGGAATCTCAAGAACAAGGTGGTGTACAGCCCCTTGTGTGTTAATGGTTAATGTGACTTAGTAGATCTCATTCCAAATCTTGCTTCAAACAACCCACATTCAATGACTTCATATTAATACATTCAATCCATCCATCCACATGAAGTAACAAGAATGCCTTTACCACAGAGCCACCACCATTTCGAAAAAATGAAAGAGGAGAAAGTAGGAAGCGAGAAGGGCCTTAGTTAGAGGGAACATGTTTATTTTAGTTCCATAACCGGTGCTTGTAACCCAAGTGATTATTTCGTCTAAGGGGTGTGCTTTGAATTCTCACTATTTTTTTTTCTTATGTTTTTGCGTGAGAACCACATCATGCAAAGACTTATTATTTTTATTTGCTCAGCTACCCGATAATGTGGCAATGTCGAAACGGTAAGAAAACTCAAGAAGAAAACATCCAAGCACCCAAGACAATGGCCAGCACAAGTGCATCAAGTTCCCTTGAAGTCACATCCTTTTCAATCCTTGAGTCCTTCCTTAGTTTGAGAAATACCCAGTCACCGATTTGTTGATAGTTCTTATTATTGGGAAAGGGACTATACAATTCCAAGCCATCATTGGTAGCCACCATGTCCTACTATTGCATTGATTTTGACTACACTTGCTTGTGCACCCTATCCTCCAATGGCATCCTATGCATTTTCTATGATTTTTTCTACTTCTATGCATTCCATTTTCACTACCACCTCTGTCTCCATCATTGCCACCTTCATCTGAACCATTGCTAAAATTCCCATAATAAATTTTGGTAGTATATGGTAACCACAAGCATGATTGGCATCATAAAATTCTACCTTCGATAGAGCTTTGTGGATACATTGGTACAATAAAATCCTACTCCCCATTAAGTTCTACAAACACCAATGTGCTAAAATCCTTCCTCCCATAGAGCTCTACTAGATACCATTGGTCCTATAAAATACTACCTTACACTAAGCTCCAACAAATACCATCAACATTGTAGGCCTACCCCTTGGTAGGTTTACCAATGAAAAACTTTTTCATCAATTGATGAAAAAATTAAAATTTTTTGTTAATCAATAAAAATTCAAACATGTCAAAAATAGGTAGTAAATTTGAAATTTGAAAATGCCAAGAAAATTTGGCATGTTGGCATCAACTAGGATAAAAATTATGTAATTAAGCATGCTCATCCTAGAGTAGTATTAAGATGGATGACCTATCAGGGAGTATCATTTTCTATGCCCAAAGTTTTGGACTTTGAAAATCATAAATTTTGATTATGGATGCCTTTTTTTTGGCAAGAAAAGAATTTTTTTCTACAAATTTGAATCATCCATAAATAAAACTTAATGTTAGGAAGTTGGAGCTAGGTATCAAACTCAAGACCTCCTAATTATTAACCTCAACATCTTATGCTTCTTATAGCTAACCATCAAAGCCAAGCTTTTGCTTGTCAAAAAATTAAAATACTTTAAATATGTTTAACATTTCTCATTACTAAAATATTTATAGAAAAAAATTAAATTTTGGGCTTTCGTCCAAACCCTTAACCTTAGGGCTAACCAACCACTATGATTGGCTATGCATCATTAGGCATGTAGCCCCGTGGAAATATTTGTAGTTGCTTGCATATCTTTTGTTAAGCCGTATCCCTACTATGCCACTCTAGTCATCGCTGCATTACCACTCTTTTGTTGTGCCATTCCTATCACACCCCATGATCCCACCCATACCATGTTGTTGTAACAAATCCTTATGTGTGGTCCATGTAGCCCTTCCATGATGCTTGCTCCCTTGTCATCCTCACAACCCTATACACTTTCCACTACTAGGAGGGCTATTTAGCTATGGTAAAGCCATCTTACTATAGTGAGAGATTACTAGAGACCATCATTGGCAAAGCTAGCTTGCCATGGGCATGGCCAACCTCATCATTCTTGAATTTCCTCTATAGTAGCAAGCCACTAAGTATGGCTAAGAATTAATAACAAAAACTCTCATGACCCCTATTGTAATGGCCATCTACTATAGCTACACATCCCACACAATTGGCACAGTCTCCCACCTTACATTGTCTTCCCACCATTGTTGCATGTTATTTCACCCTTCCTTCATCACATGTGTCATTATTCCATGAAAACCATGCCATCATTTCTTTTTCATTACCCTTATTCCACTATCCTCTATTCCACACTCTTCATGCCCTATCATTCTACATCATCCTTGCCAAGTGCCATGTCTTGCTATTGTGCTGATTTCAACAGTGCCTTCCTACATACTATATCCTTTAGCATCATCCTTTATGTTTTTTGTCATTTATTCCACTATAGTGCACCTCATTTTCACCATCACATGTGCCTCAATCATAGTTCCATTTACCTTCATTATCACTAAAAAGCTCATTGAATATTTTGGCAATCCATGATAATAATGAACACCATTAGCATCATAAAATTCTACCTTCCATGGAGCTTGATGGATATCATCAGTGGCATAAAATCATACCTCTTATGAAGCTCCATGGACATTGCAATTGCCATAAAATCCTACCTTCCATAGAGCTCTATAGATAGTGGCAAGATTGTAAAATCCTATCTCCAAGGGATCATTGATGAATACCATTGGTGTTATAAGATCCTACCTCCCATAGAGCTTTGATGGACATCATAGGTGTACCTCCTTGGGAGGTTTAGCAATGGGAAAATTTTCCATCATTTGATGAAAAAATTTAAATTTTTTTATCAATTGATGAAAATTTCAAAAATGTCAAAAATAGATAGTAAAATTTGAATTTCAAAATATGCAAAAAATTTTAAAAAGAAAATTTGATGTGTTGGTAACCACTAGAATAAAAATTCTATAATTGAGCATGCTTATCCTAGAGTAATATAGAAATGTTTGATCTCTCAAGAAGTCTTATTTTTTATAACCAAATTGAGATTAAGACCTCCTAATTATTAAACTCAACATCTTATGCTTCATATAGCTAACCATCAAAGCCAAGATTTTACTTGTTAAAAAATTAGTATACTTTAATTTTATTTATCTATTTTCATTAAGAATAATAATAATAAATATATTTTTAAAAAATTAAATTTTGGACTTTGGTCCTAACCTTTAGAGTTAAGGTGAGCTAGCCACTATAGTCAACTATGCACCATTGGCTGTGTAGTTCCATGTCATTTTTGTACCATTTACAGTAACCTACACAACTTTTGCTAAGCCTCAACCCTATCCTGCTACCATAGTCATCACTATGCTACTTGTATTTATCCATGTCATTCCTACTACATTTGATCTAACTTCAATGACATTATAGCAACAAATACTTATTTGTAGTTTATGTGACCCTTCCATGGTCCTTGCTTCCTTAGTATCCTCATGTTCCTCTACACCTACTATTGCTAGTAGAGTTGGCTTGGCTATAGCAAGGTCATTGTGCTATTACAAGACATTGAGGTAGACCACTGCCAACAAGGCCAACTTGCCACAAACTTAAGACAATAGTGGCAGGCCACTGATTATGACCAAGCTTGGCCATCCCTACCTATGCTCCTTGTCCTTCAACTTATCCTTCATGTTTTACATCATGTTTTCTACTATCATGCATGATTTTTTCTTGACTGCCTATGCCTCCATCATTGCCATTGTCTCCTTCACTATTACTAAAAACCTTACCAAAAATTTTGGTAATTCACTATGACTATGAATACCATTGGCACTGTAAAATGCTACCTTTCATAGAGCTCTATATACACTCACTACCAGCACTATAAAATCCTACCTTTCATGGATATTTATGAACACTATAGACATCATAAAATTCTATCTTCCATGAAGCTTCGTAGACATTATCAACCTACCTCCTCAGTAGGTCGGCAATGGAAAAGGTTTTTTCCAATTAATAGAAAAATTTAATTTTTTTCATCAATCAATGACAATTTCAAACGTATAAAAAATAGTTGGTAAATTTTAAATTTAAAAATGCAAACAAAATTTTCAAAAAAGGAAATCCAATGCATTAGCAGGAAATAGGCTAAAAATTCCATAATTAAGCATGGTTATCCTAGAGTAGTACTAGGATAGGTGACCTCTCTGGACGTCTCATTTTTTATGCCCAAATTTTCAAATATCAAAAGTCATAACTTTTAATTCTAGATGCCTTTTTCAACAAACAAAGAGTTATTTTCTATATATTTTAAACTGCTATATAAAAACTTAATGTTAAAAAGTTGAAACTAGGAATCGAACCTAAGACCTCCTGATTATTAACTTCAACATCTTATGCTTCATATATCTAATTACCAATTTCAAGCTTTTTCTTATCAAAAAATTAATATATTTTAATTATATTTAAAACTTTTAATTAATAAAATATATAATACCAAATATATTTAAATAAAATAAGATAAAATTTTGGGCTTTTCCCTTAACATTTATGGTCAGAGCATGTTAGTCACTATGGCTGGTTAAGCACCATTGGCCATGTAGCCCTATGCATCCCCATGTTATTTTCATGTTATCTTCTATTGCCCACATGCCTTTTGCTAAGCCTTGGCCCCATTGTTCCACTTTAGTTGCCACTGCATCACCTATCTTTTGTTCCATCATTCTAGCCGCACTGCTTGACCCTACCACTATTGTGTTGTTGCAACAAATCCTTGCCTACAACCCACATGGCCCTTCCATGATCCTTACTTTCTCATCATCCTCAAGTCCCTTTGTGCTTGCCACTACTAGCTATGTTAGCCTTGGTATGGCATAGCCATGATGCTACCATGAGGCATCATGGTAGGTTGTCATCAATAGGACTAGCTTGTTATGGGAATAACTAGCCTTGCTATCCTCTAGAGTAGTAGGTCACTGATTAGATCCATGTAGCAACAATAGAAACCCTTGTAACTACTACATTCATGGCCCTCCACAACCATCAAGCTTATTACGCAGTTGGTGAGGCCTACTACCTTGTCTTGCCTTCCTACCACTACTTCATATCATTTCACCTTTCCTTTACTTTGCATACTATCTTACCATGCAACTTATGCCATCATTCCTCTATCACTAATTGTGCATCACTATTAGTTGTTCCACATGCTTCATGCCCTATCAGCTGATGTCATCCTTGCTAGCTCAACATTGTGTTGATGCATTGATTTGGCCATGTTTGCATGTGTGCCATGTTGTATGACATCATTCTTGACATTTTGTACTATTTTTCCTTACTATCATGCATGCTATTTTTGCTACTACATGTGCCTTCATTGCTAACACCTTTGCCACCACCATTGTCAAAATCCACATCAGAAATTTTGTTAGTCCATAGTAATCGTAAAAACCATTAACACCAAAAAATCCTACCTTCCATGGAGCTCTATGAACATTGCCATTGCTATAAAATCCTACCTCCTATGGAGCTCGATGGATAGTATGAGCAACATAAAATCTTACCATTCATAGAGTTCCATCAATACCACAGCTACCATAAAATCCTACCTCCCATGGATCTCAAATGAAAATTACTAGTATTATAAAATCCTACCTTCCATGGAGCTCTGATAGACATCGCCAACATTGCTAGCATACCTTCTCAGTAGGTTTGGCAATGAAAATTTTAAATATTTCACAAATATCTAATAACATTTAAATTGAAAATGTAAGGAAAAATTACAAGAAAGAAATTTGGCACATTGGTAGCAATTTAGATAAAAATTCTATAACTAGGCACACTCATCTTGGAATAGTACTAGGATGTGTAATCTCTCGAGAAGTCTCACTTTCCATGCATACCTTTTTGTACTTCAAAAAGTCATAGCTTCTGATTTTGAATAGCTTTCCTTACCAATATAATAGTTGTTATCTATAGATTTCAACCTCCCATAAAATAACTTAATGTGTTATTCAACAACTCCTAATTATTATCCTCAGCATCTTATACTTCATATAACTAACTACTAAAGCCAAGATTTTGCTTGTCAAAAAGTTAACATGCTTTAATTATATCTAACTCATTTTATTAATACAAAAATAATAATTATACTTATAGGAAATAATTAATTTTTTAATTTTTCCCTAACCCTTAAGGTTAGGGCTAGCTAGTCATTGTGATCAACTATGTGTTGCTAGCAATGTAGCCTCATGTAATAGTCCCATGTGACTTCCATGTCATCTACCAACACCTGCAAATCTTTGGTAAGCCTCAACCCTACTATGTGGCTCTGGTCACCTCTACACTACCTCTCTTCTATTGCCTCATTCCTGATGCATCTCCTAATCCTACAATAAACCCTTGTGTATGGTCCACACGACCCCTCCACTACACTCACTCACTTGTTGCCCTCACATTCCTCTACATCTATAACTGTTAGCAAGGTTGGTTGGGTTACGATATAGCCATTGCACTATTGTAAGACATCATGTAGGCCACCACTGAGAGGGTTAGCTTGCCATCCACATGGTGTCCCTTGCCATCCTTCATGGTGATAGGTTACAATTATGGTGAAATCGCAACAATACAAAACCTTGTGTCCATTCATCATTGTTCTTTATTTCATGTTGTTCATACCCTATCATCTTATGTCATTCTTGCCAAGCACTACACCCTACTATTGCACTAATGTTTGGCATGCCTACCTATGTGCATCCTACTCTTTAGCATTTTCCTTTATGTTTTAAGCCAATTTTTCTACAATAGTGCATATCATTTTCATCACTATCTATGCCTCCATCACTACCACCTTCACCTCCATTATTGTTGAGAATCTCGCTAAAAATTTTGGTAGTCCATGTTAACCATTGAAGCCATTAACTTCTAACAGACCTCCATGGATATTGCTAGTACCTTAAAATCCTACCTTCCATGACACTCTAATAGATAATGCTAGCATCATAAAATCTTACCTACCATGGATCTCCAATGAACATTGTTGACACCACCAACCTATATTCTTAATATGTTTTGTAATGGAAGTATTTTTCATAAATTGATGAAAATTTCAAAACTTAAAAAATGGTGGTAAAATTTTAATTTTAAAATGTGGAGAAATTTTTTAAAAAGGAAATTTAACATGTTGACTACAACCAAGATGAGAAATTTATAATTAAGCATGTTCATCATAGGGTAGTACTGATATGGGCAACTTCTTATGAAGTCTTTTCTTTCCATGCCCAATGTTTTGGAACTCAAAAGCCATAAGTTTTAATTTTGGATGTCTTTTTAGTAAATGAAGAGTCATTTTCTTTCAACCTCCCATAAAAAAAATTAATGTCTAAAGGTTAGAGATAGAAATTGAACCCAAGACCTCATAATTACTAACCTTAACATCTTATGCTTCATATAGCTAATTAGCAAAGCCAAGCTTTTTCTATCAAAGAATTAATATAATTTAATTATATTTAATTCTTTATATAAATAATAATAATAATAATATTTTAAAAATATTAATTTTTTAGCTTTGGCCCTATCCCTTAAGGTTAGGACTAGTTAGTGCCTATGGCTAGCAACACACTGCTATGCATGCAACCTTGTGTAATAGCCCTATATAATTTTTGTATCATATGCTATCATCCACATGTCTTCAGCCAAGCATTGACCACACTATGCCACTCCAATTATCATTTTATTACCTCTCTTTCACTTCATTGTTCATGATACACTGTTGTTGCATCATTGCAACAAACACATGTTTGTAGGACATGCAACTCTTCTACGGTCCTCACTACCTTATGTTTGTTGCCACTGCGAAGGCTGGTCTAGCTTTGGCATAGTCACTACAATATTGTAGGGGATCATGGTAGGCTGTCCTTGGTATGGCTAGCTTGTCATGGGCATGGCTAGCCTTACCATTCTCTATAGAAACAATCCATTGATTACGACCAAGCAACAACAAGAGAAATCCTCTATCATAGTCATGCTCTCCATATAGTTGGCATGGCCTACCATCTTGTGCTACCTTCCCACCACAACTACATGTTATCTCATTCTTCCTCCACACCACACATCATCATTCCATGTAGTCTATGTCATCATTTCTCTATTTCTACCTATGTATCACTATTCTCTTTTCCTCATTCTTCATGCTCTTTTGTAATATGAAATTCTTACTAGGCACCATGCCTTGCTACTATGCTAATTTTAACCATGCCTACCTATGCATTCTACCCTCCAACACTTGCACCATTCTTTTTTATTACCATGCATTCTTTTTCTCATCACTACTTGCATGTTCATCACCATCACCACCCTCTACCATTGCTAAAAATCCCTTTGAAAATTTTGGCAACCCATAGTAACCACAAATCCAATCATCATCATAAAATCTTGTATCCCATGGATATCTATAGATACCACTATTTCCATAAAAGGTTTCCTCCCATAGAGCTTCATGAACACCACTGATGGGACGCAATATCGCATTGGCCCCTGCAATATCACGTATGTGATATTGCAGCCCATCGCCAGTTCTATAAATAAGAGGCAGCTTTCCCTTGTTTCCTCATCTAGATCTAAACCCTTAGCTAAACTCTGGTAGTTTTACCATTCCAGAGATAGAATAATTTCCATGTGACCGTAGTAGGAGTCTCAAAGTGAACAGATCTTTATTCAAGAAAATTGTACCTGAGCACACATTTGTGTACGGAAATAAAGACAAAATTTCTGATAAACCTTGCAGTGCATGGACTAAGCTAAATAGGACTTTAATTATTGTTAAATTTTTAAATGCTTTCTTAGACAATTAATCACACTCAACCCTCAACTCCTAGTTAAGTGCATTCAGTACGACCGCTTCGAGCATGTGTGCTACGCTTGGTAACCCAGTAACGAATAGCATTTGGTAATCCCAGTAGCGTTGCATTGGTTTAGGGTGTGTACGGCAAGTCGGAATGGATATTGATGCTAGGATGATTAAAGCTTAGTTAGTGAAAGTTAGTTACTTAGTCCCTTCACCCTTTCCTCTCTTAGCATAGGTGATAAAAAGATAAAAGTTATAAAAATCATATACCTCATACTTACTTAACCATACAACCGTGAAAATACAAGTAAGTCTGGGAAGACAACGATTGATTAACCTTAAGTATTCCATAAGGCATGTAAGCACTTAGTCCTTGGAGTTTGACTGGATCGTGCGTGAGACGCTCGTATTAGTATGGTTGAGTGTAGGGGTACCTTGCCACTCATCATTGGCACCGTTGCTGGGGACTTAGTTGTTTGTGCGCTACATAGAACATAGGAAATAATTTACATCATTGGGCGCTAAAAAGAACCCTTAGGGTTAATCAAGAAAAAAAATAATAACATAATGACAAACATCACACCAAATAAGACTAAAATGTCTTCTTCTCCACACAAAAGCACTTCACCGCCTAGGGCCAACACTAGAGACAGTCGGCGGCACAACATACATAATAACCAAGAACCGTCAGTTCCTCAACAATTTAGTGTGGTATATACTCATCACGATGATTATATACCCAACTTTACCTTTTTCTTTCATCAAGATGAACAACTACGTTGGAGAGACTTGGAGGGTAACATAGTGTTGCCTCAAGATAGAGCCACCCCCAACATGCTCCTTCGTGCCCTTGCACGAATTGGCATGTCTTAATTATACACTGAGTACATTGCATGCGATTACAACGTAAGGGACTACCATCCCACAGAAGCGCAATGTCAATGGGACTTGTGGCAGGAGACTTACCACAGATCGTTGAAGGGCAAAGGTCCCCATAATGCTTTTCCCGTCATAAGAGAAATTAAGGGTGGTGAACCTATCTCAATAGGCTCTCCACAAAATGATGTTTCCCCTCCTAACGATAGTGAGGAGGTGGCGTATTAGAACCTTTGCTCCATGATACACAACCCTGGTTTTGATTCCCACAAACACCAAGTGTTCAATGAGGGAACACAAACACAAGATAAGGGTAAGTATTCTGATTATCATCACAATCGGGGTTGAGATCACCGAAGGGATGGTAGGAAACATCGTCATGGTGATGGTTCTCCTTCCTCTTCCCCTTCATCGCAACATTCACCCTCTCCTTCAATGTTGAGACACAGTCATAAGGAACCTAACTGTGAGGACAAGGATAAGCAAAATGAGAGACCTCGACGAGAGAGTCAAGAGCTAGGACGAGGGCATTCTAGGGAATCACGACATGGAAGAAGGGAAAGTAGGGAACCATGTAGACATCACAAATGCCATGAGAGAAATGACCATGATGAATCCATACTTGCAACCCAAAGCATGTTAGACATTACAGAGGCCGTTAGAATTCCTACAAGGCACCAGAAAGATAGCAGGATCAAGAGATTTTACATGAATAATATCCCACGATTTGAGGGGGGATACAACGCTGATCCTCAAAACCACTTACAGGCATTTCATGATGCCTGTGCCTTGCAGAACATTGAGAACGAGTGGAAAAAATTAAAGTTATTCCCAAGGACACTCATAAAAGAAGAAGAAAGCTGGTACCAGTCCTTAGAGCTGGAATCCATTCGAAGGCAGAGTACGATGTTGGGACTGTTTAATGATAAATACCAAACATACTCCTAGGTGTCCAACTTGCAAAAGCAAATCCAAGGATGGAAGCAAGGTAATCATGAATCCTTGGATGCTACCATGGGCTGATACTATGCATTGTTACATCGTTTCCCAGGCCATGGTTACGCGCAATGGGATCAACTATGCCATCTCGTAGATGGGCTTAGGCACGAAACTAGGAGAACCATTGGAACATATGCCCAAGGGAGATTATTAGAGCTTAGGTCTGATGAGGCTCATAGATTTTTGAAGCAAGTAGCTAAGGAAGAAGGAGAGCTATGCAAGAGAGAAAGCACAGAAGAGTACAACTGCGATCCTTCCCTCCGAAAAAGGGAAGTAAGATTTTGTGAGGAGGAGGATGAGTCATCACTTGAAGAGTTGGTGAGTAGGAAAACCTTGCTGCTTCATAAATTAACAATGCAAGGGGTATTCCCCACTCAACCGCAATAACCCAATGTCACGAGGGCTTCGAATCCTCAAACCACAGTTGGTTCTGACAATCTTATGCCGAAAGGACCTTTCTTTAGAACCAACAATTCAACTAAGCCCTCACCATCACAAGTGGTTGAACATCTAAACACCTCCATACCAAATAAAGTTTTGGGACCTCCTTTAAACCAAAAATAGAGCTCAACGCATATGTTTATGTTAACACATACCGTCACTGACTAGATCAAGGTGGGCCACATTCCTAGGAAATTCTCTGATCCTAGAAGTCCTCTAATCTACCTCCAAGTCACTGGGAATGAACTATGTAAAGCTCTTCTGGACTCAGGTTCCGAAGTCAACTTAATATCACAGAAGATGTACAAAGCCTGGAACCTACCTCCACTAAGGAAGTGTAATATTCAACTAGAGCTGGCCGACTAGTCCATCATTGTCCCTTTGGGACTGGTGGAGGACATCATTACGACTATGAGTGGTTGGTCATATCTAGTTGATTTCCTAGTGATACAAGTAAACAATGGTAAGGGAGACTTCCCAATAATAATGGGAAGAGCATGGCTGAGTACTATAGATGCACACCTAGGGATCTACAATCTTTCCTTGGAAATATCTAAGAAGAACCCTTTTGGAAAGATTGAGAAGAAGAAAATTCCATGCATCGCATACAGTGACACAGGGTGCCATTACGTGCAAAAATCATGGGTTATGCGAAGTTTAGCATTGCTTGCATGCAATCGGTGTGCACAAGAAATTAATATACAAAGGTGCTTGTATGCAGCATTCACACAACAAGAGGACACCCTATGGCTGATGGATGACCAAGAGAGTAACTCGATAACATTCATGAAATTAACTGAGGGAATAACTAGTGCTTACATTGGAAGCACAAACACACTTTAGCAAGTCTGTTGCCAACTTCCAAACCTTACCCTCGAAAACATCAACTGGGAGAAGTTGGAAATTCCTGAGAGATTTAAACAAGAGCCCCTTGATCTGAAACCATTGCCCACCGGTCTAGAGTATATGATCCTTGAAAATAGAAAATCGGTAATCATCAAGGCAAAACTTGTTCCCAACCAAAAAGAAAGAAAGATTGCTAAAAGTCATAAAGAAGTGGTCAAAAGCCTTTGCCTAGTCATATCCCGAGTTAACTGGGATATGCCAGCATAGGATTTACATAGACCCCTCCATGAAACCTCGAAAACAACCATAGAGANATTTACATGGACCCCTCCATGAAACCTCGAAAACAACCATAGAGACTATTGAACCCGAAATTGAAACAAATAGTAAAAGAAGAGATAGAACAACTTCTTATGGCTGAGTTCATATATCCCATTGCTGATAGTGAATGGGTTAGTCCTCTAGTAATCGTGCCTAAGAAGGGAGGCAAATGGAGGGTGTGTATAGATTTTAGGCTGCTTAACATGGCAACATTCAAGGATCATTTTCCATTGCCATTCGTTGACCAAGTCTTAGACACTATAGTGGGGCATTGCTATTATAGTTTTTTGGATGGGTATAGTGGATATAATCAAATACGAATAGCACTAGAAGATCAAGCTAAAACAACATTCACCAGTCCCTAGGGAACGTTTTCATATAAACAAATGCCATTTGGCTTGTGCAATGCTCCTGCCACATTTCAATGTTTAGTTCTAAGCATATTCCAACAGTAGATCGGGAACGGAGTGGAAGTCTTTATAGAAGACTTCTCCACTTATGGAACAAACTTTGATCAAGCCCTAGACCGATTAGAGCAAGTGTTAAAATGATATGTGGAAACCAAATTAAGGCTTAATTGGCAGAAAAGCCATTTGATGGTCCAAGAGGGCATTGTACTTGGGCATAAAATTTCACATTTAGGAATAGAGGTAGACCCATATAAAGTTAGGGTCATCCATGGAATTAACCAACAACTGGAAACTGTTAAAGACATTCGATCATTCCTTGGACACACCGGCTACTACAGGAGATTCAGTGAGAAGTTCTCCAAGATTGCTAAACCATTGGTAGAACTAACAAAGAAGGATGCACCATTCGAATGGACCAGGGAATGTGAACCAGCATTCCAAACTCTGACTGGTCCAGACCATTCCATATAATAACTGACGCATCCAATTATGCCTTAGGAGCTGTACTAACACAATTAGATGAACAAAAACATCCTTATTACATCCACTGTGCAAGTAAGAGTATCGCTGGTGCACAACTTAACTATACAACTACAGAAAAAGAATTAATGGTTGTAGTGTTTGCACTGGACAAGTTTAGGCACTATGTGTTAGGCTACAAAGTGTACATTCATACACATAATAGTGCAATTAGGTTCCTCATGAATAAGCCAATGGTTAGCCCTCATATCATACATTGGCTGGTAATCCTATAGGAGTTTGATCTAATGATGATAGATCGAAAGGGCACCAAGAACGTAGTTGTAGATCATTTATCTCGGTTGCACTAGGACAAAAAAGAGGATGAATATGCCATATCTAATCATTTTCTTGATGAGGCCCTCTTTGTAGGTGTAGTGAATAACCAACCCATGGGAACAAATTGGTAAAGTAGCATTCTCACCTATCTCCTTTCCCAACAAACACCATGGGGGTTGGACTTTAGGAAGAAACACCAGTTTCTTCATAGAACCAAGTACTTCATGGAAATCAAAGGATAACTTTACAAATTCTATCCTAATGGTTTGGTTCAATGGTCTGTGCCCAATGTGGACCAACTAAGAGTTCTCTAGGATGCTCATGAGGGCCCTTGTGGGGGTCGCTATGTAAGGAGATGAACGACTATGAAGATCTTTCTTGTAGGATATTACTAGCCAACACTATTTCGTGACACCCATCATTTTGTCCAATCTTGTGAGCGCTGTCAATGTGATGGAGGAATGACTGCTAGAATGGAGGGTCTACAACAATGGATTCAACCTTTGGAACCCTTCTACATTTGGGGAATAGACTTTATGGGGCCCATTACACCAATGTCCAATGGAAAAGCTTATATCATTGTTTCTGTTGACTATCTAACAAAATGGGCTGAAGCAGCTACTGTAATAGACTGCACATCATCTACAGCTACATGATTTGTACAACAATAAGTCATAAATAGGTTTGGTGTGCTGCGTGTACTTATCTTGAATAATGGAACACATTTCACGGGTGCAACCTTTTGAAAATTGATTCAACGCTTAGGGGTTGAACATAAATTAACTACACCTTATCACCCGAAGCTAATGGCCAAGCCAATGTCACTAATCGGGAGATTACTAGAATATTAACAAGGACAATTAGCAAATATAGGTGAGATTGGAGCACTAAACTGAACGATGCTCTCTAGGAATATTTCTCCACTTGGAAAATCCCTACAGGCTACTCTCCCTATGAGTTAGTGTACGGAAAACTCCCAAAGCTTTCAATTTAAACTGAGCTCCATACACTGTCCATGGCATGTGACCTCCACCTTGACCTTGATCTAGCACAAAAACAAAGATTGGAATCTCTAAACGTGCTAGATGAAAATTGATTGGTTTCCCTATCATCAAATGAGTTGCACAAGGCACATAACAAACAACATCATGACTTAAAAATTCGAAAGGTTAAGTATCAACCAGGAGATAAGGTCTTTTACTGGAACCCCACACATGTGCCCTAATGCACAAAATTTCAAACATTATGGGAAGGACCTTACATCATTCACACAACCTTTCCCTCAAGAGCCATGACCATATACAAACCTGAAAGCCCTGATAAGCGATTATTGGTCAATGTGTAACAAACCAAACCCTTCCATTAACTTAGAATAGCTGGTGCACATAATACCTCTGAGAAAGGATGACCTTGCTCCTTATTTCAGTTCTCTCCCTTCCAATTCAGTCATGGGGGAGATGGCCACCTATGCTAATCATTTGAGGCCCTCAGTTCTTTTTAAATTTTTTGTTTTACACATTTTTGTTTTACAAATTTCTTTAACTTTTCTTGTTTTTGTTTTACAACATTATTTATCCTTTTTTATTTCTTTGTGTATTTGATTACTTTGTTTGATTCGTCACTTAATAAGTGCTCTGATGGTGGTGTGAACTGTATTCCTTTGATTACCAATGTTTGGTTTTTACCCTTAAGTTATGATGTTGATACTAAGGTATGGTTCTTTTGATATAATAGGCAATGAGTCCACATCATCCACACATCCATAAAATTCTATGGTCTCTCTTGGCTTGGAATTGTATAGTCCCTTTCCCAATAATAAGAACTATCAACAAATCGGTGACTGGGTATTTCTCAAACTAAGGAAGGACTCAAGGATTGAAAAGGGTGTGACTTCAAGGGAACTTGATGCACTTGTGCTGGCCATTCTCTTGGGTGCTTGGATGTTTTCTTCTTGAGTTTTCTTACCGTTTCGACATTGCCACATTATCGGGTAGCTGAGCAAATAAAAATAATAAGTCTTTGCATGATGTGGTTCTCACGCAAAAACACAAGAAAAAAAAATAGTGAGAATTCAAAGCACACCCCTTAGACGAAATAATCACTTGGGTTACAAGCACTGGTTATGGAACTAAAATAAACATGTTCCCTCTAACTAAGGCCCTTCTCGCTTCCTACTTTCTCCTCTTTCATTTTTTCGAAATGGTGGTGGCTCTGTGGTAAAGGCATTCTTGTTACTTCATGTGGATGGATGGATTGAATGTATTAATACGAAGTCATTGAATGTGGGTTGTTTGAAGCAAGATTTGGAATGAGATCTACTAAGTCACATTAACCATTAACACACAAGGGGCTGTACACCACCTTGTTCTTGAGATTCCATGCCATTCTCTTCTTTCCATCCTTCTTTCCCCATTTATCACCTCATTTCCGGTTGTATTAGTAGTCGATATTTTGGTTGATGCATTATTTTCTTTTCGGTAAACTCTTGTGGTTAAGAATTTAACTCTTGCTTCCAAATGACATTTCTAGAGCCTACAGACTCTTTGAATGTGGGATTGTCAGGGCATTAAGGGCATGAACCTGCTTTGGGGAGGACCCACTAGCATTCCTATTTGGTGCATCTGTTAATTTCTTTCCTTTAAACATTTCCACAATCAACATCTATTTTGTTCATCTCCATCTTTGACATCCATTTTATTGGCATGGCCGTTGTTTCTTTTCTCCATCTTTCTTATTCCTTATCTTTTTCCATTCTATCACTACCAAAGGTTTGCTCTCAATCATGGGAGTCCTGGTCCAGTTTTTTCAATTTTTCTCTTAACCCCTACACCTCAAGTAGTCACCAGTATTATATCTCCAGATCTGTATCAGCCATATCACAACTCAGCCAATGGACCTTACACCGAAGCAAGGTATCAAATTACATTATGATTCATTTATCCTTGCTAATATAAGACTGTGTTGTGTGTGCAGATGGCAATCATACAACAACGAATTGGATCTAGAGGAAACACTTGGAATGGACTGGCGTTGAAGTAGTTATGCAAGGGACAAGATTGATGGAATGCTTATGGATGGACAACGAAAGGTGTAATCTTGGCGTTGGCAGCAGCAGACTTCTTCTTTTCTCTCTCTCTCTTCTCTCTTCTCTCTCAGCTGCCAAATAAGGCTGGATGTCAATTATGTATAGTGTTCACTCTTGTTCTCATGAACACTAAATTTTTTCATGTATTCTAATGATGATTCGTTCACATGTCACCCCATCTACCATTAGTATCATTCGAGTCAATAATCCCATACCTTCCCAATATTTTGTAAGGAACTCGAGGACAAGTTTTCATTCAGTCATGGGGGTATGATGGGACGCGATATTGCATGGGTCGCGATATCGCAGCCCATCGCCAGTTCTATAAATAAGAGGTAGCTTTCCCTTATTTCCTCATCTAGATCTAAACCCTTAGCTAAACTCTGGTAGTTTTACCATTTTAGAGATAGAGTAATTTCCATGTGCCCGTAGTGGAGTCTCAAAGTGAACGGATCTTTATTCAAGCAAATTGTACCTGAGCACACATTTATGTACGGAAATAAAGATGAACTTTTTGATAAACCTTGCAGTGCATGGACTAAGCTAAATAGGACTTTAATTATTGTTAAATGTTTAAATGCTTTCTTAGACAATTAATCACTCTCAACCCTCAACTCCTAGTTAAGTGCATTCAGTACGACCACTTTAAGCATGTGTGCTATGCTTGGCAACCTAGTAACAAATAGCATTTGGTAATCCTAGTAGCATTGCACTGGTTCAGGGTGTGTATGGCAAGTGGCAACGGATACTGATGTTAGGATGATTAAAGCTTAGTTAGTGAAAGTTAGTTACTTAGTACCTTCACCCTTTCCTCTCTTAGCATAGGCGAGAATAGTGATGTACAAGTAGCAATAGAGAAATGATGGCATAAAATGCATGGGATGATGATGAACATAGTGAAGAAAGGATGAAATTGTACACAAAAACATTGAGAAGGTAGTGCAAGGAAATACACTGCGTCGATTTCATGGAATGCATGGTTGTGATGGAGGGCCGTAATTATGATGGCTATGAGGATTTCTCTTGTTGCTGCTTAGCTATAATTGATGGCCTATAACTGTAGAAAATGGAAGAGGTCTGTGAGGCCAACCATGCCTATGGCAAGTCATTGCTACTTGCATTGCTACTTGTAGTGGCCTATCATAGTGCCTTGTGATAGTGAAATGATCATGTTATAGCTAGGCTAGTACTGCTACTGATGGAAGCTACAGAGGGATGTAAGAATAGAAAGGGAGCTAGGATCATGGAAGTACCATGTGGATTGCAAACAAGGGTTTTTTGTAATGATGTAACAATCGTGGGATCAAGTAGTATAGTAAGAATAACATAGTAGAAGAGAGGCAAACTAGTGGTGATTAGAGTGGCATTGCATATCCCAGGCTTGGTAGAAGGCATTTGTGTAGTAGCGAATGATATGAAAACATCATAGGACTATTGCACAAGGTTGCATGGCCAGTAGCACATAGCCAATCATAGTGGTTGGTTAGCCTTGACCCTAATATATTTATTATTATTATTATTATTGTTCTTTAATGAAAATGGTTAAATATAATTAAAGTATATTAACTAATTGATAAGAAAAATATTAGATTTGATGGTTAGCTATAGGAAGCATTAAATTTTGATATCAATAATTAGAATGTCTTGGACTCTATTCCTAGTCCTAAATTTTCAACATTAACTTTTTTTATGAAAGGTTGAAAGTTGTAGAAAATGATCCTTTGTTTACTGAAAAAGATGTCCATAATCAATGATTATAGCTTTTGAAGTTCAAAACTTTGGGCATGGAAAATAAGAATTCTCAAGAGATCATTCATCGCAGTACTACTTCAAGATGAGTGCATGAAATTTTATTTATAAAAATTTTATTTGCATTTTCAAATTTAAATTTTATCCTCTTTTTTTAATTGGCTTGAAATTTCTATCGATCAATAGAAAAATTTAAGTTATTTCATCTATTAACAAAAACATTTTTCATTTTCAAACCTACTAAGGGGACAAGTTAGTGGTCTTCATCAAAGTTTCATGAAAGGTAAGATTTTATGATGCTAGCAGTATTAGTCAAAGCTTCATGAGAGGCAAGATTTTATGGTATCAGTAGTTTCGACGAAGCTCCATGGAAGGTTGGATTTTATGACAGTCTATAGGAGCTTCATGATAGGTAAGAGTTTATAGCACTAGTAGTGTTTGTGGAGCTTCATGCCAGGCAATATTTTATGACATCAATGATTTCTGTGACCACTATGAACCATCAAAATTTCTAGTGTGGTTTTTGATGATGATAGGAATGAAGGCAATAGTAAAAATTCTATGCTCAATAGTAAAAAAATGATGTAAAACATAGAAAATGACATTGGAGGGTAGGATACACAGGATGACACAAATAAAATTACCATAGTAGTAGGACATGACACTTCATAAAGATGATACTAGATAATATGGTAGAAGAGTGTGAAATAGAGGAAAGTGGCACATTAGTAGTGATAGAGGAGTGATACAATAAGTTGCATGAAATGATCATGCACAAGGTGAAGAGAGGATGAAATAGTGAGGCAATGCTAGGAATGAAGTGCAAGATAGTAGGCTACATTAGTTGCATAGGAAGCACAAATAGGATGGAGTGCCATGACTACGATGTTAATGAAGCTCTATGGGAGGCAGGATTTTATAGTGCTAGTGGTCTCCACAAAGCTTCATACGAGGTAGGATTTTACAGAGTTGGAGGTATTCATGGAGCTCCATGGAAGATAGGAGTTTATAGTGTCAATGATGTTTACCGTCACCATGGTTTGTCAAAAATTCCAAGGGGATTTTTGGTGGTAGTAGAGGTAAAGGAAATGGCAAAAATAGCATGTGTAGTAGTGGAGAAAATGATGCAAAATGTATAGGATGATGCTGGAGGGTAATGCACTTATGTAGGCATGGCCAAAATCAACATAGTAGTAGGTCATGGTGCATAGAAAGGATGGCATAGGATGATAGAGCATGAAGGGCACAAAATAGAGGACACTAGTGAATGAGCAACAACAAAGGATTAATTATATTGGTTGCATGGGATGAAAACATGCATGGTAGAGAAAGGGTAGAACAACATGTAATAGTGGTGAGAATGTAGCATAAGGTAGTAGGTTACACCAACTACACATAAAGTTTTGTTGCAATAAAGGACCATAAATGTAGTAGCTATGAGGTTTTCTTTTATTGCTACTTGGTTACAATTGGTGATCTACCACTATGGAGGATGGTGGATGATGACAAGATCATCCATGCTCATTAAAAGTTAATCCTATTATTTGTGGCCTATCATGATGCCTTATGGTAATGTGGTGATTGTGCCACACTTAGGCCTACTCTGCAAGTAGCAACAAGTGTAGATAGAAGTGAGGACTGTAAGGAAGTAAGGATTATGGAAGGGCTATGCAAGTTGCAAACAAGGATTTTTTACAACAACATGGTAGTAGTAGGATTAGGTGATGTGGTAGAAACAATGTAGCAAAAGAGAGATTGTGCAGTGGTGACTAGAGTGATATGGCAAGGCTAAGGCTTAGTAGAAGACATGTGGATGATGGTGAATGACATGAAAATGACATAGGGCTATTGCATAGAGCTGCATGATGAGGAGCATGTAGTTTTCCACAACAGCTAGCTAGCTAGCCCTAATTCTAAGGGTTAGGGCTAAAGCCCAAAATTTATTTTTTTTCTTCAAATATATTTATTATTTTTTCATTAATGAAAAGAGCTAATATAAGTAAAGTATATTAATTCTTTGACAAGTAAATTCTTTCCTTTGATTATTAGCAATATGAAGCATAAGATGTTAAGGTTAATAATTTTGTGGTCTTGTGTTTTGATTCCTAGTCCTAACTTTTTAACATTAAGTTATTTTTACAAGAGGTTAAAATCTATAGAAAAAATATCTTTGTTTGCCAAAAATGACATCCAAAATCAAAATTTATAACTTATGAATTCTAATACTTTAGGCATGAAAAACGAGACTTCTTAAGAGATCACACATCCTAGTTTTTATCCAGGATGAGCATGCCTAATTATGGAATTTTTATCCTAGTTTCTACTAACATGCCAAATTTTCTTTTTGAAAATTTTCTTTCTATTTTCAAATTTAAATTTTACCACCTATTTTTGATGTCCTTGAAATTTTTTTCGATTGATGTAAAAATTTGAAATTTTTCATGAATTGATGAAAATTTTCCTATTACTGAACTTATTAAGGAGGTAGGCTAGTGGTGTTCATCATAGCTAAGTAGGAGGCAAGAGTTTATAGTGCCAATGGTATTAGTCAAAGCTCCAGGGGAGATAAGAGTTTATAGTGTCAACAGTATTCATGGAGCTCTATGAAAGGTAGGATTTTAAGGCACCAGCAATGTCTGTAGTGAGCTCTATGTGAGGCAAGATTTTATGGTGCTAGTACTATTAGTGAACTCCCATGGGAGGCAAAATTTTACTACACTAATGGTGCTATGGAGCTGCATAGAAGGTAGGATTTTATGATGCCAATGATTTTTGGAATCATTGTAGACTACCAAAATTTCTAGTAGGGTTTTTGATGACAATAGAGGTGGAAGTAGCAATGAAAAATATATGAGCAACAATATAAAAAATGGCATAAAACAAGGAGGATGCTACTAGATGTAGGATGCATAGGTAAGCATGGATGAAATCACTATATTAGCATGGCATTGTACCTACCAAGGACAAAATAGAATGAAATGGCATGAAGACCATGGAATAGAGGATAGTAATGCACATGTAGTAGTAGAGAAACAACGACATGGGTTCTATGAAACTATTACATGCATGATGGAGAAAGGGTAAAATAGTACATAGTGGTGGTGGGAAGACAACACAAGGTGGTAGATTACACTAGCTATGTGGAAAGCATAGTTTTGACAGAGGGCCATAACTGCAATAGCCATGAGGGTTTACCTTGTTGTTGCTTGGCTATAATCAGTTACCTACCACTATAGAGAATGGTAGTGTGGTGGTCATGTTGTATCCATTCTATCCCTGCAAGTTGTGGTAGGCATAGAGGAATATGAGAGTAGTAATTAAGGATCATGGAAGGACCATATAGACCACAAACAAGGATTTGTTGAAATGGCTAGGCATTGGTTGCATTATGCGATGTAGTAGGAACAACATGGTTAAAGAGAGATGTTGTAGTAGTAACTAGAGTGACATGATGTGGATGAAGCTTGGGAGAAGGTATGGGAATGGCATTCAACCATATGAAAATGGCACAAGGCTACATAAGGTTATTGCATAGGGCTACACGGCTCATAGCATGTAGCCAGCCATAATAGCTATTTGGCCCTAACCCTAAGGGTTAGGGCCAAAGCCTAAAATTTATTGATTTTTCTTTAAATATATTTATTAGTATTTTCTTTATTAATGAAAAGAGTTAAAATATAATTAAAGTATAATAATTTAAATATAATTAGAGTATTTTTTCTATATGAACCATGAGATGTTGAGGTTAATAATTAAGAGATCTTGGGTCCAATTCCCATCCCCAACATTTAAACATTAAATGTTTCTTTACAAGAGGTTAAAAGTTATAGAAAATGACTCTTTGTTTTCCAAGAAAGATGTCTAAAATCCAAAGTTATGGCTTCTAAAGTTCAAACCTTTGAACATGGAAAATGAGAATTTCCAAGAGATCATCCATCCCAAAACTACTCTAGGTTGAGCATTCTTAATTATTGAATTTTTATCCCAGTTGCTACTAATGCCTCAAATTTCCTTTTTAAAACTTTTCTTTGCATTTTCAAATTTAAATTTTACCTCCTCTTTTTGATGTGTTTGAAATTTCTATTAATTGGTGGAAAATTTTAAATTCTTTAGATAATTGATAAAAAAAAATTATTGCTAACCTGCCAAGGATACAAGCCAATGATATCTGTTAGAGCTTCATAGGAGATAGGATTTTATGGTGTAGATGATGTTTGCAGAGCTTTGTAGAAGGTACAATTTTATGGTGCCAATAGTAACCATGTAGCTTCATGGAAGGTAGGATTTTACAGCAAATGTGGTGGCCATAAAGCTCCATGAAAGGTAGGATTTTACAACACTAGTGGTGTTCCTAAAGCTCCATGGAAGGTAGAATTTTATAGTATGTTATCCATGGTCACTATGCACTATTAAAATTTTTGATGGGGTTTTTAGTGATGGAGGAACAAGTGGCAATGAAAATAGTATGTGTGGTGATTAAGAAAATGATGCAGAATATGGAGCACAATGCTAGAGGGTAGGGTGTGTAAGCAAGCATGGTCTACATATAGTGTTGTTAGATTTTTTACAATAACCTATATAGCATGTGAACTTGAATTTTTAGCATCTAAATTAAAATAGTAATTTTTATACCTTGGTAGCTAGATAATATCTCATTGAGACTTGTAATTTTTCTATTGAAGCCCATCAACATTTACCCAGGGCATCTCTACAGTCGACTAGAAATGCAAAGAAGGGAATATGTGAGTGGTAGCATGGAGCATGAGGGGGAAGCATATGCCAAACAATCAGCAAGGTTGGAGTGTATAATGCAAAATAGTAGCCAATAGGATGTAATGTGAACAATGCATAGTAAAAAGGGAGATCTTCCTGGGGCCTATTTGGCATCAAATGATAAGACAAGGGAGAGAAAGAGTTAGTGGAGCAGGATGATAGAGGAAGAAGGGTGTGAGGCATTGTAGGAGCATAGTTGTGGGTGGTGGGGCATACTTGGGGGTTGCACCATGTAGCCCTTTGCAGGAATTGTATGGCCTTAATAAACCTCCTCATCCTTCTACAAGGCTTGCATTACCTAGGCAGATAAAGGCAACAACACATAGTAGGGCATGTGAGGGAGAGCAGATGATAGGCAACCAAGAGTAGATAATGATGCAAAATTATGGTGTTGGCTAGGCTATCAACTAGCAGAGTGTGGGGGCAATGCTAGTTTTTTAGTAGCATGACCATGGGTTGGGGTTGCATGATCTATTACAAGGATTAAGTGCAACCCTTTGTGGGGCTAGCATAATTTGTTTCTAAGCATGTGCAACTCTCTACAACCCATTGCTGGGCCATGAACCTATTATGTGGGCAATGTTTGTGATGGTAAGTGATACATAATAATGGTGATGAGAAGGTGATAGGGTAGAAGAGATGCATGGAAGGCGAGGGTGAGGATTTTTGGCATAGTGTGGTAGTCATAAACAAGAGGATTTTCTAGTGTAGGGGAAAGGGTTTTGCACTATAGTGGAAAGATGATAGTACCAACAAGGTTTTGTGTAGTGATGATGAAAATGGCATGTGTAGTGGCTAAAATAGTAAAGATTGTGATGGTAAAGATGATACTAAGGAAACATATGATCGGAAAAACAATGTGGTAGGAGGAGAAGTATAGTAGCCACATATGACATTAATGGTAGATAGGTGGCTACTATAACTATTGCTACAACATGGAAAATGATATGCATGGTAGTACTACTAGAGCATTGGTAATGTGCAGGAAGGCAAGGTTTTCACAATAGTAGCTAGGGTCATGAGCAATTTGACAATGAGAAGAGAGTGGTATAGATATGAGTGGGTGATGCAATGTAAACACACGGGAGTTGCAACAAGGATAGGGTAGGGCATGATGCAAGCTTACAAAACCCAATATAAGGATATGTAGCCTTCACTATAGGACTACACAATCCTTAATAGGCCTACACAAACCTTAATGATTCATGTTATGAAAAAATGCAGTCGAGCCTTGAGGGCTTGCTATGTATGACATGGCTTAGTCTAGGTGGATTAGGTAGTGGTATGGTTCGCATGGTGGAAGGTGGGAGGTAAGGGTTTCCTCAGTAGGCCAATAAGGGTTAGCTATTATGAGGCCTACATTGGTGTGGTGGTAAGTTGGGTAGTAGGCATCAATAGCAATAGCCTAGAAGCTAGACATGGGAGGTGGCATGTAGTGCTAAGGGTTTCGACGATGTCAATGATAGATGGTAACATGAAGCAAGCTATTACATGGCCTACATGATGCAAGGGTGGCAACACTACGAACAAGGTAGTAGAAAATGGTGGTAAGCCATACCCACATGGCAGCATGCATGTGATGGTAAAGGTAGGTGGCCAGTGCATGTGCAAATAGCGAGAGAAGAAGAAGGAGATAGAGTAGTAGGCAAGGAACACAGCAATAGTCCATAGGTCCACACTACCCAAAGGCAATACAACCCCTTTCAATGAACCTCATGGTCCCAGGTGGGCCTACGTGGTATGCAAGCCATGTGGCCCCAAAATCAATTAATTTTTTTAGTGATAGAAATAGAGGATGTAGAGCCACAAGGATGGTGAGCAATGAAATGATAGAATGATGGAAATTGTAGAGGTTTCAATGAGATGTGATCTAAGAAATAATCCAACATGAGCGGGCCAAAGTCATACCTTGAGTAATATGTGGGATCATGCATTTGATAGTTGCTACTATAAATCCAATGGTGGGTTTTAGTTCTTCATTTTTTACAGATATTCACCAAATAGTTAAGTCCATTGTGTTTTACTATTGTCTTAATCATTATACTAATAATAGAGGATGCCAACTAGTTGAGCATTCTTTCCATTAGGCATCCATTATGTTTGTTGTTCATTAATGAATTTAACTTCTTGGTACCTATTTTGAATGCAAAACATACATCTTATTTTTTTATTAAAATACTTGAGAAGGCCCATAAACTAAGCTTTGAAAATCATGTTAAATTCTCAATAGCATCAAAGGCTACAAGAGAACTAGATAGTGTTGTGTCTAGCACAAGTTCAACCATGTCACTAGAATTCATATTCCAATCCTCTAATTCTATGAACTCTATAACGTTATATAGGCCTTCAAAAGTTAAACAATAATGAGTTTCATGAAACTTCTTCATATTGCAATGCTATATAGTTGTTACCATAATTGGATGGCTCCTTTTTCTTAAAAAAATGAACTATGTTGTCCTCAAAATATGAATGAATCATTTATAAGAAACCGCTGCAATCGTGAAGTTATTTGTAAAAGTTACTCAAAACCATTCTTGCATAATCAATGAATAAAATTTTTCCTTACCAAAAAAACATAAGTTATTTATCATAGATGTTAACAATGCCAAATAAAAAATAAAAACATATAGGAAAATAATCAAACATTGTAAACTTGATATTGAACTTCAAATGCAATGATTTTAAGTAGCTATATGGTTTTCCATTGGTTTTTATCAAGTCATCTTCCATGATCATTGAATCAAGATAATTTGCTTGATATATTTCATGGTTCTATATCAAGAATTAGAAAATCCACACATAGAATTCTAGATTATTTTCATTTTTATGATCTAGGAATCCATCATTGTAGCATAGCTCACTTGTTTGAAGCATGCAGATTGTGGTTTAATAATTACATGTATGATCCCAATGAGATAGGCTACTTGGGAGCATGAAAAAATTGTACATTCAGGTCACCATCAAGTCATAGTAAATTATAATCAAATTCTTCACCTATCTTAATAGGTTAGCTTGTATTAATTATATAAAGGCACCATGATGATGGTGATAATCCAAGTAGCTACGTTACCAAGAGACATATGTTCATACTATCAAGCAAGATCTTAGAAGGGTTAGTAAATGAGAAAAATCCTAATCCCTCTTCAAGTGGTTTCACCCAAACCATGCATGCACTAAAGCATAGATTTATCATAAAGACACATTATATGTTAATTAATGATAGCACTAAGAAAAGACCTAGCTTTTATCAAAACCATACTAAAAAATGGTATTTCCCTCTCTAGAATTAAAGCCTAATAGTTTGACTCCAATCTCTTACTTTTTCTTTTTATTCTATCATGGTTAGAGGTAAGATAATTTGAAATAAAATGAAAGATGTAAAACCTAGTGTAAGTATGCAAGTAAAGATTGTAAACAATGCTATTAAGTAACTATGTCACATGTAAACACCAAGAAAGGAAGTAGAGGATATCCTATATTACTAGTTTTAGGTCTTGGCACACCATGTTATCATTGGTTTTAGGCCATGGTAGGACATGATATTACTAGTTTTAGGCCTTGGTAGGTCATCGTCTTGCCAGTTTTAGACCTTGGCAAGCCATGATGTTGCTAGTTTGAGACCTTGGTATCACACATGTCTCGCAAGTATGTGATAGTATCAAAAGAGCATATATGGATAAAACCAACAATGAAAAAAAGTATAATGTCGCAAAGGTAAACAATTGATCATTAATAAAAGAAGTGATAACATGTCTACTATGTATTTGTTATTTGATCCCCGATAATTCAATGGGTTTCTTTTGTATGTTCCCACATTCATCATTCCTCCTATTCGATATGGTAATTAGTACATTTTTTCATTAACCATTTAGCATTTTATACTGGGTGTTAACATTGTCATTATTGATGTGATTGTCACTAATCCCAACTTGAGTTTTGAGAGTTTTCTTTTTAAAATCCACCTTCAAATCTCAATTAATGTTGATATTGTTGATAGATGATGAACATGTGTTATCCCCATGAATCACAATTTCACCACTCATATGGTAAGTGAGTCTCTTAATGTATAGGATATGAGACTGCTTGAAGCTTTGCTAACCATGGTCTTCTTAAGATCAAGTTGAAACTAGATGTCTTTTCAACTACTAGGACATTGGTGGATACTAGAAATTATTCTCTAGCTACAAAATCCAAGGAGATAGATGCTCAAATCACTACTCGTGACTCATTAAATAACTTGAACATTGATGAGTGGCGAGGTACCCCTACACTCAACCATACGAAACAAGCGTAGCACGCGCGATCCGGTCGAACTCCGCAGACTAAATGCCTAAACGCCACAAGGAACGCTTGGGGTTAATCATTTGTTGTCTTCCTAGGCTTGCTTGTATGTGTCATGGTGTATGGTTAAGCAAGTCCGAGGTATATGATTTTTTTGGTATTTTTTGGTTTATCNNNNTTCCTTGGCTAGCCGTACACACCCGTGGGTGCTCGTAGCCAAGTA
>MNCI01023945.1:644431-655129 GCA_015680685.1 Gnetum montanum | reverse complement strand
AAATAAAACCATGTACTGCAAGGTTTATCTAATCAAGTTCATCTTTATTGCCATACACAACTTGTGTTCAGGTTACAAAGTTGCTCGAATAAAGAGCCGTTCACTCTAGGACTCCTACTGCAGGCACATGGGAAATTAATCTAACTCTGGAGTGTTCAAACTGCCAGAGCTTCGCTACTTCTAGCCAGGATTTGGAAATGAGGGGAGTGTTGCCTCTTATTTATAGAAATTGCGGCTGACTGCGATATCGCAGCCCATGATACAACGTGGGTGCCTTATCGTGGGTGCGTTAACGCAACCGTCAGCAATATGAGCAATTTCATGTCTCATCAAACATGAATGTAAATATTTCTTGGATGTTTTCAGTTAAGCCTATTTTCTCCACAATGGTGTATGGTATCATGTTGGTTACCATTTCATCATCCACATGGACACGATGAATCTTATATGTGTTGATACATATGATAATGAGGAGAGGATCAAATAGTACCTCTTTGCTTCATGAGTCAATCTTCACCCCACTATCATTAAAAATGAGCATGGGTAGATGGCCATTTTTCCTAAGAGAAACATGTGTAATGAAAGAATGGATGGATTCTTTGTTGATAGGCATGTCTCGACTCGTAGGAATAGTAATTAAAATTTGAGCTAGTACATCTTTATAAGTTGGAGAAGTCTTGATTAAGTCTTATAGGTTCAATGATGTATTCTTTTATTCTAGGGATCATTTAGCTTGTTCCATTATTATGAGGAAATTCTTTCCCTTGGCATGTGGTCTTTTAGCCTTAGTGATCTTAATTTCCTCCATCCTTCCTAGGAGTTTTTGTTGATGTCTTGGTGTATGTTGCTTGGGCTCCTTGTCCATGGGTTTAGTTAATCTTGGTGTATGCCTAGGTGGGTCAACCTACATCTAAGCCTTTTGTTATTAGCCATCATCAGTGAGCTTAGTTGTTGGTTTGGCACTAGGTTATGTTTGTTGTTGTTGTGCTAATGATATTTTTATCAACTATTGAGTTATTTGCTACTATAAGGTAAGCCTTGGTCATGAGTTATTATGAGTTTTCTTGTTGAAAGTGGAGGGACCCTAATAACAAATGGTTCCATAACTATAGAAGGATTGGTAAAGTGTGGTCTAGGTTATGAAGTTGATGCCACTAAAGGTGAGACACATATAATGAAAGGCTTCTTAGTAGGTAGAGGTGATGGTCCTTTGATGATGAAGGGCTTCCTAGGCTTTATGTTTTGAGGCTAGGGTGGTACCTTGATGAAAAATAGTGCTTTTAAGGGATTAGAGTGTTGAATTATTGTGAATGAGGCTATGGTGTATGAGTTATTAGATTTGGGCTTATTCAACACTAACTTTCCATCATTAATCATCTTCTAGATATCATCTTTCAATGCTAGGTAGAAATTAATATTATGACTAGCCATTTGTTGATAATGATAAAAACCTATCTAATACAAAGTAGTTTGATAGTTTTGGATCATCTTTGATCACCATCATTGGATCTCTAGCTATGTCACAAAGATGATCATGCCTCTTACAAGCTTTCTTAGAAAGTTACTTATGTAGTGTATGATTTTGTTTAAGTAACTATTCTAAAAGCTCAGAGGGCTTCATAGGAAACCTAGTGTACTTAGTTGTATCCTTGAACCCAAAACTTGGTCCTAGCTGATTTAGGGTGTAGGAGGTAGACAATTGTAATAAGTCACAAGATTTGTTGCATGGTGATGATTCCTACCTTTTTTCTTGTTTTGTATCATTGGATACTGTAGCCATAACTGTTTGTTATTACTTAATTCTATTCCAATCTCTCCTCACATGTTGGTTTTATAGGCCACATAGGCTAGATCATTACTAGTCTTAGCTGCTTCCTTCATGTTTTTAGTTTGTAAAAAGACTTGGCTCAATGATCAGGACTTTAAATAGTAGAGATTTAACTTGGTAAGTTCATTTACTATTCCCTTGAAGTAGCCAAAAGATGAATTTCATAGATAGGCTTTGGAAATTCATTAAGTGCTAAATTCCATCTTTCAATGAACCTTTGAACTAGTTCAAGTGGCCCCTAACTCACTTTCATAAGTTCATCCAATGTTGTATCTGGCTTTAAGTTGAATCTAAAGTGATTGATGAATTGGTTTATCATGTCTTCAAGAGAAGAGAAGGAACATCTAGGTAAGATTTGATACCAATCTAGAGCCTTCCCCTTGAGTGACATAGGAAAAATACATAGTATTGTATGTCATCAAGCCTATAATAGAAGACACTTAGGCCAAAAGGTGACTGGGTGTGTGTTAGGATCCCCTTCACCATTGTATTTGATGAAGTTTGGTATAGGCATGCCTATGGGCAATGTTATTTGAGCAATTATGGAGCTTATGGGATCATCTTGGTAGAAATCCATGACCCTCACCATTTGTGTTATGTTAGCTTTTAGCTTCCATAGCTCTTGAATAAGGTCTTGGATTATTTGGAAGGCTTGATCCAAGCCTTGGGACATCCTTGGAGGCTATGGCATTTGCACTAATGGTTGTGAAGGTTGAGTGGCTTAGGGCCACACTATGGGCATGTGTATAGATGGGAGAGGTTTCATGATTACTATAGTAAGTAGATTAAATAGGAAGAATAAGGTTTAGGTTGGCAGATGAGGAATAAAGAAACCAAAGGAGGTATGAGAGGTATGTGAAGCCTAGGGTCTTGAAGAGGCACCCACAAGTATGATGAAAGGATGCAATGTGGTAGATACCATAGGTGATTGTCACATAGAATGAGATTGGGTTGTAAACATGATTATTGAAAATAAGGATGTAGAGTAAGATGTTGACTAAGATTGGTATGCCTCTATAATGGATGTTGGTCTAAACCTGGTAGGATATAAGGGGGTAGATATGACAACCAAATCCAAAGAGGATACATGAGGTGTAGAGCTAGGAATGGTTGTTTCTAAAACTAATCGTTGTAAGAGATCCCCTATGAAAGTATCCAGTTCATACTCTACCTCAAACTCATCCTATTTCTCTTGGTTTTTGTATGAGCTAATCATCTCACATGCCTCCTATAGTTGTATTATTTATGCCAACATATGGGTATGGAAGTTAGTTTGATTTGGTCTTAAGGTGAGGGAATATACTCCTTTCCATTCTTGTGGATTATCTCAAACTAACATTTTAATTCTAACTCTTTTCAAGGGATAAGCAACATAGCTTGAATCTTCACAAAGATAAAGTTATAATATTCCTTATTTATGTTGGTTCTAGCCCCATCCACCTAAGGGACTATCTCCTCTCTATAATAGCCAAGTACTTAGGATCATAGATGTAGACAACTTCTTGGTATGATGCCATGTTTATGATGTTATGAGGTAGATTTGTGGATGTAAAAGGCATAAAATGTAGAAAATCAATTAAATTGATCAAAGTGATAAAGAATTTTAAAGTTTCTAATGTTTAAGCAAAGTACAAGTTTGTAGTGTATAAGGCCCATAGTGTCTAAAGCTTTGGCATGTGAGACTTTCATAGCATCTGAGACTACCCAATGTTTGGAAGTCTTAGCATGTGAGACTACTCAACATGTGGATGTCTCACTGTGTGATATTGTACAACAATTACAAAGAAATAATTTTTTAAAAAAATACATTTCAAGTTTCTCCAGTGTATGTAGGAAAATGTCTAGAAGCTACAAAGTAAAAATGGCAAGAAATAGAAAAAAACATCATGTACTATCACTACAAAGGTAGTATAAGCGACTGTGACAATGATGTGAAGTATGCTGGAAAAATTAATTTTCTAAAGTGTAGGGAATAAGACTAGCACTACATGTAATGGTTGTAAAATTAAAGACAAAAAGTTCTTGTAAACAAGATAGGTTATAAGGCCACACACTAAGTGTTTCCAAACAAATTTAAAACATTGCTAAAAATAATGTTGGTTTTCAAGTCATACGATGGGCTTTGGAAGATCCAAACAAATTTGAATAATTTTTTGGAAATAACATTGGTTTTCAAGCCACATGATGGATTTTGAAAAAGCCTAATCCAAATTTAAAAATTTACTATGAAAATATTGGTTAAAAGGTCATACAATGAATTTTGGAAAAATCCAAAACCATATTTCATTAGACTAGATGAACTTATAGGCTAAGGAAAAATGTGGATAGAGAAATTTCATAGTGGATGTTACTAAAGAAGTTAAGTGGAGGTCCTCCTTCTAGCATCAAAAACTATAGAGATAGAAAAATTTAGTGCTAAAAAATTCAAAAATTTTCATACAAATAGTTTAGCTTGCAGAAACATGGGCCTCAAAGAGGATTTGCAAAGTGCCTCAAATGGTCTAGCTAATTGCATAAGGACTTGAACTTCTATTACCAAATGTTAATGAAATGTAAATGAGAAAGAAAATATGTGATAAACAGAGCTGAAATTGAAATACAATTGCAAAAAATAAAAGAGAAAGTATGGCAAAACACTTCAACAATGTTTGTAATTAAATGTTTTTAAATTTTATAACAAGTGGATTCTAATGATATGAATTGGAACTTTTACAGCTTATGATCTCAACGATGGGTTTGAAGCCTAATGCAGAACGCAGGATGTAGTCTATAGTCTTCTCTCATAGTCTTTAATGAATAGCTTCAAACAATGGCTCTTGGCTTTTAGATCTCTCTGCTTCTAAAAGTTTCAAGTTTGGTGAATTTCCAAATAATTAAAAATCCCTTACAATGAATTTTCTTTTTCAAATAGACTATGAAGGTCATGACTTGTTACTAGTTAATTCTACCATGATTGTTGCCAAATTTCTGACAAATTCCACCATGTTCAAAGCGTTTTTTTGTAGCATGTGAGAAATTATAGATAATTTCCTATCCCACATGCTACCCAGCATATGGAACTAAAATGCTCAACATGTGAGATTAAAGTTCAAATCTCACATTTTGTCTCCACATGTTGTCCAGTGTGTGAGATTAAGGTTCAAATCTTGCATGGTGTCTTCACATGCTATCATGTGGAACTACAATGCTTAACATGTAAGATTGAAGTTCAGAACTCACATTGTCTCCACATTCTGCCTAGCATGTGGAACTATAATTCTTTGCATGTGAAATGAAAATATCAATTTTCATAGCTTGTAGAATATTTTTAACCCTCACAAGCTAGAATACATGGAACTTGCAACTTGTGAAGCATTTTTTTTTTTTGGCTTCCACAAGCTAGGATATATGGCATTTATAGCTTGTGAAACATTTTTAACCTCCACAAGTTGGGATGCATGAGATTTATAGCATGTGAGCTACAAATCTCAATTTTTACATTAAAAACTACCTTAAACTCCATCAGTACAAGGTTCTAATGCATGATTTTTGGTAAAAATAAGGTAATTATATCTACCTTTATAATTCCACCAAATTATAGCAAATATTTTGGCCATGAACTTTTACACTGCAACATGAATTTTCTTTGAGTTATTTCAATTATGGCTTCTAAAGTTTAAAACTTTGGGCACCAGAAACCAAACTTTTTAAGAGGTTACCCATTCTAATACTACTCCAGGTTGAATGCACTTAATTATGGAATTTTTATCCTAGTTGCTAGCATGGTATCATATTTTCTTTTTAACAATTTTCTCCATGTTTTCAAGTTTTAATTTTACCGCTTATTTTTTATATGTTTGAACTTTTCATTGATTTTAGAAAAAAATTTGATTTTTCTATTAGTTGATAGAAAAATTTCTAGTTGCCGAACTTGTTGAGGTGGCAAGCTAACAATGCCAATGCTATCCATCAAAGCTCATTAGAAGCAAGATTTTAAGCCACTGATACTATTCATCAAAGCTCCATGGGAGGTAGGATTTTCTGGCACAATAGTGTCCATGGAGCTTCATGGAAGGAAGGATTTTATACTGCTAGTAGTATTCACAAAGCTTCATGAGAGGTAGGATTTTACTACATGGTGGTGTCCACGGACCTTCATGGAAGGTAGGATACTGATAGTATTTATGATCATCATGGACTACTAAAATTTTTGGAAGGGTTTTTAACAATGTGAGATATGAAGGTGACAACAATGGAGGTGCAAGTGATGGAAAAAATTGGCATAAAATGTGAAGGATGGCATTAGATGGTAGGCCACATAGGTAGACATGGCCAAAATCAACATACTAGTAGGACATAGTACCTAGCAGGGATGCTATAGGATAACAAGACATGAAAAGCATAGAACAAAGGACAATTATGCATAGGTAGTGACAAAGGAATGATGACATGGGCTACATGAAACTAAGATGCATGCAGTGAAGGAAATGTAAAATAATGTGCAAAGACATCAAGAAGGTAGCATAAGGAAATAGATCTTACTAGTTGCACAGGAAGTGTAGTTGTATGGATGATCATAATTGCAATAGCCATGAGAGTTTGTCTTATTACTGCTTGGCCACAATTGGTCATGTTCCATTATGAAGGATAGCAAAGGATGATGATGTTGACCATGCTCACAATAACCAAGCTTTGCTAGTGATGGCTTATCATAATGGCTCATAATAGTGTAATGACCATGTTGAAGCTAGGCCAGCATTGCCAGTAGTAGTAGTAGGTACAAAGGGACATGATGACAACAACGGAGTGAGAGCCATGAAAGGTTTGTATGGACCACAAACAAGGATTTGTTGTAACAACATAATAGTAGCAGGTTTACATGGTGTAGTAGGAATGGCCTAGTAGAGGAGAGATGTCAAAGTACTAATTGGAGTGACACAGAGAGGCTAAGGCTTAGTGGAAGGCATGTGGATGGTGATAGATGATACAAAAATGGCATAGGGCTATTCCATGAGGTTGCATGGCTAACAATGCATAGTTGGCCATAGCAGTGGCTAGCCCTAACACGAAGGGTGAATGCCAAAGCTAAAAATTTAATTTTCTTTAAATATATTTATTATTATTATTATTATTATGAATGAAAAAAGTTAAATATAATTAAATTATATTAATTGTTTGACAAGAAAATGCTTTCCTTTGTTGATTTGCTTCTAGGATTACCAAGCGTATATTACTTGAGCACTCCGAGATATGCTACTAGGTTACCAAGAAGTCACACTTAAATGCTCATGATTAAGTCGTACTCATTCCACATTTAATAACAGGGATAGTGAACAAAGGTAAAGAAACATTAATTAAGAAAGCAGAAAATAACAATAAATATTAAGCAATTAAAACTAAGTGAATGCTATAATGATGGAGTAATATCAATCTTTATTGTCGATCATGTGCATGTCCAAGTACGTCAAACTTGAATAAAGGTTCCATACAATTACAATCATCACACTGCGGGCATGCACTAGTGAAAGGATTGAGATGAACTAAAAATGAACAAAAAGGACTCTATTCTAACACTTTCTTCCTCTTCGTGTGCACCCAAATGTGTATTTATAGGAGTCATGATATCATGTATCCGATATTGTTAGCTGGGCCGTGATATCGCATACCCGATATCATAGATTTGATATTAGATCCTAACAATTCATGGTTCATCATACCCCCACAACTAAATAAAAACTTGTCCTCTAGTCGAACAAAATGAGAAGTTCCATTGATTACACAGTGGATAGGTATGGGATTATTGACTAGCTAGAAATTTATTCATGTCATAATGGAGAGTTGAACACAACAAAATTGGGACATAGACATAGAATTAAAAAATTTATTGGAACTCATGTGGTTCCTAGTGGCAATGGTTCCTCCATGGGTCTCTTCCCCTTATCTTGTGCTCCAGGTTTTGGAAGTTGATGGCTCTAAGAAAGTGCCTGGAGCTTTTCCTCTTTAGTTCGGGGATCCTATGATGTCGATGTTGATGTTCCAATGTTTGATGGAGTCAGCAGCTCCCATAGACATGACAGTTGTAGGAACATCTGGTTGGCCTTGACATACCAAGCCACAAACAGCCGTCATTCCTCTTCATAGGCTCTAGCTTTATCCTTGTATTCCTGGTAATTTATAAGCTATCAAGCCAAGTCTACCACGACATCTTTTTGTCCTTGGTAGCTAGTTTTAACCACCTCTAACTCAAAATTTTCCACTTCTAATTTCTACAGCATCTTCTTGTGCCCAACAAATTCTATTTCATATTTTATGTAGGTGGTTGCTACCTACTTCTCTAGCTTTGTTCTCAGGTGACCTGCTGTTAACATGCCTAGGTTGGCATACCAAAGGTTTGCTAACTCCATGTACTCTATAAGATCTTGTATCTGCAAGTCCTAGCTTTTGAGTTCTTCTTTGTGGGTGAATGCATAGGTATCCAATATGGCCCACCAATCAATGTTTGAGCACTGAGAGTGTTGATATGGGCCTTGGCCATATGGATTTCTTTTTCTATTACTTGTTTATACATCCCCACCTAATCCCTGAAGTGTTCCTTCAGCTTCTCATGTCACTTGGCCTTGTTTTGCCATGCTCTTATTTCAATTCCCATCTTTTGATGAATTGCACGTACCTCCTCCATTGATCGATTTTCTCTGGCCAAGTGATTCATGTCCTAGTTTACCTTGACTAATTGTTCTTGTAACTACTGAAATTTTTCTTTGAGAACATTCCTTTGTTTTTCTATGGTGATCAACCGGAGATTGTCAGCGGCAAGTTGTTTATTCTCCTCTTGTAAGGCCTTGAGTGCTTTGGCATGTGCATACGTTGGAGCTTGTGCCTTGGAAGCATCCCAATCAGCCTTCTCTTTCTCCTCCACCATTCTTTTATTTTCTACCAATAATTTATTGAGTTGTTCATCTTGATGAAAAATAAAAGTAAAGTTAGGGACATACTCATCAGGATGAGTATATGTGACCTTAGATTGTTTCGGACCTAGCTGATCTGGGTTATGTGTATGATGCTGACCTTCTCCTGTATTGTCCTTAGGTGAGTTGATTTCATGAGAAGAAGTCATTTCTAATGGTGTGCTGTTTACCGTTATTTATGTTCTTAATTAACTAATTAACTCTAAGGTTTGTTTAAAGCTCACAACGATGTGAGTGATATCCCTTATGTTCAATTGGTGTAAAAAACACTTAGTCCCCAGCAACGGCGCCAATGACGAGTGGCGAGGTACCCCTACACTCAACCATACAAATACTAGCGTGCACACGCGATCTGGTCGAACTCCGCAGACTAAATGCCTTAACGCCACAAGAAACACTTGGGGTTAATCGTTCGTTGTCTTCCCAAGCTTGCTTGTATGTGTCACGGTGTATGGTTAAGCAAGTCTGAGGTATGTGAGTTTTTTGGTATTTTTCAGTTTATCTCCTAAGCTATGAGGGAAAGGGTTGAGGAGCTAACTAACTCTAACTAATGTCCTAAGTCTAAATTAACTAGCGTCAGCATCCGTTCCCACTTACCGGACACACCCTGAACTATGCAACTGTGGTTACCAAACGCTAATCGTTACTGGGATCACCACACGTAACGCAAGTGCTCGAAGTGGTCGTACTGAGGCACCTATTTAGCCTAAGTGTGATAAGCAGCCGATTCCTTGATTAGCCGTACCCATCTGTAGATGCTCGTAATCAAGTCATACTCATGCGCACTAGGAAAGCAATAGATAACAATGAAATAAAACCATGTACTGCAAGGTTTATCGAATCAAGTTCGTCTTTATTGCCGTACACAACTTGTGTTCAAGTTACAAAGTTACTCGAATAAAGAGTCGTTCACTCTAAGACTCCTACTGCGGGCACATGGGAAAAATTCTAACTCTGGAATGATCAATCTGCCAGAGCTTCGCTACTTCTAGCTAGGCATGTCGCGTCTCATCATACCCCCATGACTGAATGAAAACTCGTCCTCGAGTTCCTTACAATATATTATATCAGGTAGGTATGGGATTATTGAGGGGAATGGAACTAACGGGATGACATGTGAACGGATCCTTATTACAAGACTTGACAAAAACTGGTGTTCAGGACAACAAGGGTGAACACCTTATTACAATGACATCAGGCCACATTTGGCAGCTAAGAGAAAAGAGGAGAGAGAATAGAAGAGAAGAAGGGAGAAGAGTCTTGCTGCTGCCAACGCCTAGATTGCGTCTTCCGTTGTCCATTCGTAAGCGCATTATCGAGCCTGCTCCTTGCACAGCTGCTTTAGTGCTGCTCCATTCCAAGTGTTTGCTCCAGATCCATTTCATAGTTGTATGATTNGCTGCTTTAGTGCTGCTCCATTCCAAGTGTTTGCTCCAGATCCATTTCATAGTTGTATGATTGCTATCTGCACACACAACATAATTATATATTAGCAAGGGTAATTGAATCATTCATTAAAGCATACCTTGCTTCGGTTTAGGTTCATTGGCTAGGTTGTGGTATGGCTGATATGGATCTGGGAAGATGTAGATGATGACTACCGAAGGTGTAGGGGTTAAGGAGAAAAACAAAAAAATCTGGGGCATAGGAGAAAAATCGAAAAAGTAGGCCCCGTACCCCCATGACTAATTGCGAACCTCCGGTAGTGTTAGAATGAAGAAAGAAAAGGAGTAAGGAAGATAGGTAAAAAGGGACAACTATGGCATCAGTGAAACGGATGTCAAGATGGAAATGAACAAAAATAAAATTAATTGCAAAATGTTAAGGAAAAGAAGTTAACTAATGTTCCAAATAGGAATGTCAGTGGGTCCTCCCCAAAGCAGGCTCATGCCCTTAATGCCCTGACAATCCCACATTCAAAGAGTC
>MNCI01023945.1:610599-639929 GCA_015680685.1 Gnetum montanum | reverse complement strand
GATTCCTTGGCTAGCCGTACACACCCGTGGATGCTCGTAGCCAAGTCGTACTTATCACACGTTCTAGCCAGGCGATGAGCAGCCGATTCCTTAACTAGCCGTACACATTGGACTACCACTGGGATTACCAAGCGCAGATCCTGGAATATGCTACTGGGTTACCAAGCAGCCAATGCTCGTAGTTAAGTCGTACTCACGCGTTGCGACGAGTAGCCAATTCCTTGATTAGCCGTACACATCTGTAGATGCTCGTAATCAAGTCGTACTCATGCACACTAGAAAAGCAATAGATAACAATGAAATAAAACCATGTACTGCAAGGTTTATCCAATCAAGTTCATCTTTATTGTCGTACACAACTTGTGTTCAGGTTACAAAGTTGCTCGAATAAAGAGCCGTTCACTCTAGGACTCCTACTGCGAGCACATGGGAAAAATTCTAACTCTGGAGTGATCAATCTGCCAGAGCTTCGCTACTTCTAGCCAGGATTGGGAAATGAAGGGAGTGCCGCCTCTTATTTATAGATATGACGGTGGACCGCGATATCGCGTACGCGATATCGCAGGGAAAGACGAGATATCGCGACGGCCGCGATATCGCGTACGTGATATTGCGGCACTATGCATGTCGCATCTCATCAGCTTTCAAGATTCTCCCATTTAGCCATTTCTCCTTCTTCTTTTGCTACCCACTTAATAAGCTCTTGGAATTGGTGGGTTCGTAGCTTGTATAGTTAACCTTGGGCATACATCCCTAGGGTCTTCCTTGTTTCATTACGAAGCCCATCCATAATGTGGTACATTAGCCTTTCCTCAGAGAATCCATGGCCTAGGAAATTATTTAACAATGAATAGTATCTTTCTAAGGCCATGTCCAAGGGTTCATGTTGTCCCTGTCTTCATTCTTGGATTTGTCTCCTCAAGGCTAACACTCTTGCATAGGTTTGATATCTTTCATTGAAGAGTTCTACCATTGTCGGCCAACGTTGAATTAATTTTGGTCTTAAGGACCTATACCATACTTTTGTTTGGCCAACGAGTGTCAAAGGAAAGAGCTTAAGTTTTTGCCACCGATTATCAATATTGTTCCATACACAGGCATCATGGAAGGCTTGTAAATGATGTTGCGGGTCTAAATCATAGCCTCTTGAAAACTTGGAAAAGTTGTTTAAATCAAGCCTGGGTAGATGGCTTTCCTTGTGATGCCTGCAGGATATTCAAATAGCCTCTTGTATATTCATTGGGCTCTTAGTGGCCAGCAGGGGTTCATCGTCACTAGGTAGGTTATGAATTTATGAGTTGGGACAATGTTGTCTTTCTTTATGTACATAGGTAACCCCTGCATAAGATTGAGTACTCCAAACTTCGTCTTCATCATCATATAACTCATTCGTTCTCCAATGAATTGCCTTACTAGTTGTTGCATTGTCATAGTCTTGTGAGAGAGACATTCTGATGAATTGTGTGTGACTTATTTGCAATTACTTCTTTCTAAAAGATATATCATTAAGGCTTCGTTATAGCAATCTTGGAAGCTGCAACTAATCTAAATAACTAGCACCATCCTCGACAATGGCGCCAATGATGAGTGGTGAGGTACCCCTACACTCAACCATACGAATATGAGCATGTATGCACGATCTGATTGAACTCCGCAAATGGATTAGTTGTGGTATCTAGATAGCTACACGCCACCTAGACTAGTATTTGCTTTGTCATGTATGGTTTAGTCCAAAGTGAGGTGTATGATGTGGGCCTAAACTAGTGCTACTCCTAGAGGCAAAGGAAAATAACTTTGGTTTAAGCTAAGAAGGAGCAGAAGAAGAGAATCTAAGCTAGCCTAAGTGTGATGAGCATCCATCCTTAATCATCTGTACACATCTTAGACCTCATATACTACTTCTGGGATTACCAAGCATATATTACTTGAGCGCTCCTAGATATGCTACTGGGTTACCAAGTAGTCACACTTAAATGCTTGTGATTAAGTTGTACTCATTCCACGTTTAATAACAGGGATAGTAAAGGAAGGTAAAGAAACATTAATTAAGAAAGTAATAAATAACAATAACAATTAAGTAATTAAAACTAAGTGAATGCTGCAATGATGGAGTAATCTTGATCTTTATTATCAATCATGTGCGTGTCCAAGTATGTCACACTCAAATAAAGGTTTCGTACAATTACAATCATCACACTGCGGGCATGCACTAGGGAAAGGGTTGAGATGAACTAAAAATGAACAAAAAGGACTCTATTCTAACACTTACTTCCTCTTCTTGTGCATCCAAATGTGTATTTATAGGCTTACACAAGAGTCACGATATCATGTATCTGATATCGTTAGCTAGGCCACAATATCGCATACCCGATATCGCGGATCTGATATCGGAGCCTATTAATTCATGATTCATCAAGAGCAAATGATATGGAAGGACTACATGGACCATAAACAAGGATTGATTATAATGATGCAATAGCAATAAGGTTAACTAGTATGGTAGGAATGGAAAGATGGAAGAGAGACAATGTAGTTGTGACTGCAATGGCATGGTGGGGCTATGGATTGGTACAAGGCATGCAGTCAGTAGTAGATGACATGAAATTACATAGGGCTATTACACAAAACTACATGGCCAATGGTGCATAGATTGCCACAACAATTGGCTAGCCCCAACTTTAAGGATTAGGGAAAAAGCCCAGTTTTTAATTTTTTCTTTTAATATATTGAATATTATTTTTTATTAATGTAATGACTTAAATATCATTAAAGTATATTAATTTTTTGACAACCAATAGCTTGGCCTTGATGATTAGCTATATGAAGTATAAGATGTTGAGGTCAATAAATAGGAGGTCTTGGCTTTAATGCCTAACCACAACATTTTAACATTATGTTTTTTACAATAGATTAAAATGTATAGAAAATGAATTTTCATTTTCCAAAATGATGTCCATCATTAAAAGTTATGGATTTTGAAGTTCAAAATTTGTGCACAAAAATTGAGACTTCCCAAGAGATCATCAATAGTACTCCAAGATGAGCATGGTTAATTGCAAAATTTTTATCCTAATTGCTACCAACATGCCAAATTTTCTTTTTAAAATTTTTTTGTATGAGTTTTAAATTTAAAATTTAATGCCTTTTCTTGACATATTTGGAATTTATATTGATTGACAAAAGGTACGCTAGTAGCATTAGCAATGTCTATTAAAGCTCTATGGAAGGTAGGATTTTATGGCATTGGTAGTGTCCATCGAAGCTTTGTGGGATTTAGGATTTCATAGCACTAGCAATGTCCATAGAGCTAACTGAGAGGTAGGATTTTATGGTACCAGTAGTATCTATAGAGCTCTGTGGGAGACAAGAATTTATGATGTTGACAACATATATAGAGCTCCTTGGAAGGTAGGATTTTATAATGTCGATGTTGTTCAAGGTTACCATGGATTGCTAGAATTTGTGGTGGGATTTTTAATTATGGAAGAGGCAAAGGTGATGGTGATGAAGGCATATGCAATGGAAAAAGTGATATGTATGCCATTAAAATGAATGGTGTAAAATGCAAAGAATAGCTTTGGAGGGTAATTCATGCAAAGAGGCATAGCTAAAATTAGTGTAATAATAGGGTGTGGTGCTTGGCAAGGATGGCGCAGGATGACAAGGCATAAATATCATAGAATAAAGAATAGTGATGCATGAAAAACAGCAAAGGAATGATCGTAATAGGCATGAGGGATGGTAGCATGTGCAGTAGAGAAGAAGTGAAATAACACATAGTAGTGGTGGAAAGGTAGCATAAGGTAAAAAGTCATGCAGGCTACATAGGAAGCACAACTGTAGAGGAGGACCATGACTATGATGGCCATGATGATTTCTCTTATTACCTCTTAGCAGCAATTGGTGTCCTACCATTGTAGAGGATTGCAAGGTCAACCATGCTTATGGCAAGTTAGCCCTGCCAGCAATGGCTTTTTGTAATGACTTGATGTAGTGTAGTGATCATGTCATAGCTAGGCCACCCATGCTAATAGTAGAAGATGTAGAGGAATATGAGAATATGAGAGAGTGAGGGCTATGAAAATATTGGTTGCAATAGTATAGCAACAATGAGATCAAGCGATGTGGTAGGAACGATGTGGTAGAAGAGAGCCAATGTAACGATGACTAGAGTGGCACAATAAGGTTTCACTTGATAAAATGCATGTATATAGTAACAAACAACATAGAAATGACATGGTGAGGCCAAGGCTTGGAAAAAGATATGTAGATAGAAACAAACAATATAGAAATGACATGGGACTTTTACATGAAGCTACATGGCCAATGACGCATAGCTAGCCATAGTGGTTAGCTAGCCCTAATCCCAAGGGATAGGGATAATGCCCAAAATTTAATTTTTTTCTTCAAATATATTTATTATTATTATTATTAATGAAAATATTTAAATATAATTAAATTATATTAAATATTTTACAAGAAAAATCTTGGCTTTGATGGTTAGCTATATGAAGCATAAGATGTTGAGGTTTATAAATAGGAGGTCTTAGATTCAATTTTCAACCATAAATTTTTAACATTAAGTTTTTTTATGGGAGTTTAAAATTTGTAGAAATAACTCTTCATTTAGTAGAAAAGGTATCTAGAATTAAAAGTTATGACTTTTAAAGTCTAAAACTTTAGGCATGGTAAACCAATCTTCTTGAGGTCTTAGCTTCAATTTCCAACCATAAATTTTTAACATTAAGTTTTTTTTATGGGAGTTTAAAATTTGTAGAAAATAACTCTTCATTTACTAAAAAATGTATCTAGAATTAAAAGTTATGAATTTAAAGTCTAAAAATTTGGGCATGGTAAACCAATCTTCTTGAGAGGTCATCCATCCTAGTACTACTCGAGGATGAGCATGTGTGATTATGGAATTTTTATCCTAGTTTCTTAACAAGATATCAAATTTTATTTTTAAAATTTTTCTCCAAATTTTCAAGTTTAAATTTTACAACCTATTTTTAACATGTTTGAAATTTTTATCAATTGATTGAAAATTTTGAATTTTTCATTCAATTGACAAAAAACATTCCCATTGCTAAACTTGCTAAGGTGGTAGTCTGGTGTTGCTAGTTATGTTTGTTAGACATCTATAGGAGCTAGGATTTTATGGCTTCAGTTGTATCTATCAAAGTTGCATGGGAGGTAGGATTTGATGACATTGATAGTATTTGTAGAAATCCTTCGAAGGCAAGAATTTACAAAGATAGTGGTGTTCGTAGCACTTCATGGGAGGGAGGATTTTATGATGTTGGTTGTGTTAGAGAAGCTCCATAGGAGGTAGGATTTTATGATGTCAATGGTGTTCACAGTCACCATGGACTACTGATATTTTTTACGAGATTTTGGATGATAACAAAGGTGAACATGAAGATGATGGAGGCGTAGGTGGTGGTAATGATGCCATTTGCTGCAGCAAAGAAAATGGAGTAAGACATGGAGGACTATACTAGAGGATAGGATACATAGGTAGGCATGGCCAAAATTAACATAGTAGCAGGGTGCAATACCTAGTAAGGACAATATAGGATGACAAGGCATGAAGAGTATGAAATAAAGGACAATTACACTAGGGCACTAGCAGAGGAATGATGACACAAGATGCATGGAACTATGATTGATGTGATGAAGAAAGTTTGACATAGAGTAAGAGAAGAGCACAAGCCAATAGATCATGTTTGCTATGCAAGAATCATGGCTACAATGGAGGGCCATAAATGTAATAACTATGAGGATTTCTATTGTTGCTAATTGGTCATAATTGGTGATCTTCCACTATGAAGGATTGCAGATGATAGCGACGTTGACCATGTCCATTGTAAGTAAACTCTGCTAATGGGGGGCTTACCATGATGCCTTGTGATAGTGAGGTAGCCATGCTATATCTAGGCTAGTCTTACCAATAGTGGTTGGTACAAAGGAACATGAGGACGGTAAGGAAACGAAGATCATGAAAGGGTTGCATGGGCTAGAAACAAGGATTTGTTGCAACGTTAGTTCAAGTTGTGTGGCAAGAATGGTGTGGCAAAGGAAAGGTAGTGTAGGTGTGAATAGAATGGCATGGTGAGGCTAAGGCTTGGCAAAAAGCATGTAGATGGTGGTAGATGACATACAAATAACACATGACTATTGCATGAGGTTGCATAGTGAGTGGTGCATAGCCAACAATAGTGGTTGGCTAGCTTTGATCCTAAGGGTTAGGGCAAAAGCCTAAAATTTCATATTTTTTCTTTAAATATATCTATTATATTTTATTAATGAAAAGTGTTAAATATAATGAAAGTATATTCATTATTTGATAACCAAAATATTGGCTTTAGTGGTTAACTATATGAAGCATAAGATGTTAAGGTTAATAATTAGAAGTTATTGGGTTTAATTCCTAGTCTCAACTTTTTAACATTAAGTTTTTTTAGGGGAGGTTGAAATCTATAGAAAATGACTCTTCATTTGTCAAGAAAAGGTATCCAAAATTAGAATTTATGGTTTCCAAAGACTATAACTTTGGACATGGAATATAAGACTTCTTGAGAGATCACCCATCCTAATACTACACTAAATGAGCATACTTAATTACAAAATTTTTATCCTAGTTATTACCAATGCATCAAATTTTCTTTTTAAAATTTTTTTGTAGATTTTTAAATTTAAATTTTACTGCATGTTTTTTTACATGTTTGAAAGTTCCATTAATAGATGGAAAAATTTAATTTTGCTAAACCTGCTAAGAAGGTAGGCTAGTGATGTACATCGGAACTTCATGGGGGATAGGATTTTACAGCACTAACAATGTTCATTAGAGCTCAATGAATTAGGACTTTCCAGAGTTGATAGTATACATGAAACTTCATGGAAGACATGATTTTATGATGCCAATGGTATCTACAATCTCTATAGATAGCCAACATTTCTAGTGAGATTTTTAGCAATGGTAGAGGTGAACAAGATGGTGATCGAGGTGTAGCCAAAGGTAAAAATGATGTGCATAGCAATAGAAAAAATGTTACAAAATACAGAAGATGATGCTAAAGGATAGAACAAAGAGGAAATTATGACTAAAATCAACACAACAATAGGGTGTGTCACCTAGTAAGAATGGCACAAGATGACAAGGCATGAAGAGCATGAAATAGAGGATAGTGATGCATGAGAAGTGGCAAATAAATGATAGCATGGGTTGCATCGGATGATGGCGCACATGGTATAGGATGGATGAAATGGTACATGGTAGTAGCAAGAAGGTAGCACATGATGATAGATCATGCTGGCTATGTAGGAAGTATAGCTACAATGGAGGATCATGACTACGGTGGCCATGAGGATTTCACTTGTTACTACTATGACACAATTGGTTGCTTGCCATTGTGGAGGATGGTGAAGGATAACAAGGCCAACCATGCATCCAATAAGCCATCCCTATTAGTGATAGCCTACTATAATGCCTTGCAATAGAGTAGTAGTTATACTATAGCTACCCCAACCCTACCAATGGTAGCACACATAGAGGGATGTGAGTGTAGTGATGGAGAAAGTGTAGTTGAAGGGCCATGTGGGTAAAAAACAAGGATTGGTTGCAATGGCATGATAGTAATGGCATTTACCACTGCAACAAGAATGATGAGGTAGAAGAAAGATGGTACAATGATGACTATAGTGGCATGGTGAACTAGAGGCTTGATAGTAGGCATGTGATCAATAGGAGTGACATGGAAATGGCACAAGGCTCTTGCATATGGACACATGGCAAGGGATTCATAGGTAGCCACAATGCTTGGGTAGTCCTAATTGTAAGGATCAGGGAAAAGGTCTAAATTTATTTTTTCTCTTTAAATATATTGATTATTATTATTTTATTAATGAAATGGTTAAATATAATTAAAGTATATTAATTTTTTAAAAAGAAAAATCTTGCCTTTGATGATGAGCTATATGAAGCATAGGATGTTGATGTTAGTAATTAGGAGGTCTTCGGTTTAATTCATAATCCCAAATTTTTAACATTATGTTTTTCTAAGGGAGATTGAAATTTGTAGAATATGACTCTTTTTTTACCAGAAAAGATGTCTGCAATTAAAAGTTATGGCTTTTGAAGTTCAAAAATTTATGCATAAAAAACAAGACTTCCTAAGAGGTCACCCATCCCTGTAGTACTCTAGGACGATGCTCTTAATTACAAAATGTTTATCCTAGTTGCTACCAATGCATCAAATTTTCTTTCTATAAATTTTCTCTAGGGTTTTAAATTAAAAATTTACTGGATATTCTTGACATGTTTGAAATTTTTGTTAATCAATAGAAAAATTCTTGTATTCTGAAACCTGTTGAGGATACAAGCCAATGGCATCGATAGTGTTCATCAAAGCTTCATGGAAGGTAGGATTTTATGACATTGGTGGTATCCATTAGAGCTCTATGGAAGGAAGAATTTCACGGTGTTGGTGGTATCCACTAATGACATGGGGAGCAATAGAGAAAGTTTGAAATAGGTTGAATGAAACAATGACATGTGCAGTGGAGAAAGTTTGAAATAGTGTGTAACAACAATGAGAAGGCAACAAGCCACACCGAGTGCATGGAAAGCACAGCTACAACAAACAACCACAACTACAGTATCCACAAAGGTTTCTCTTGTTACCACTTGGCCATAATCAATGGCTTGCCACTATGGAGGATGATGAGGCCCATTGTGCCTATGGTAAGCCAATCTTACTAATAGTGGCCCATCATGATGCCTCGCAGTAATGCCATAGCCATGCTAGTCTTACCAATAGTAGCAATTGTAGAGCAACATGAGGCTAGTGAGGCCCACAAAATAACCACATGGATCAAAAACAATGACTTGTAACGGTGTAGTAGCATTAGGCTTAGGTGGTGAAGTAGGAATGGCACAGTAGAAGAAAGGCAGTGCATCTACACTTGGACTAGGATAGCAAGGCCAAGGCTTAGTAGAAGATATGCAAGAAACATTAGATAATACAAAAATAACATATGGGGTACACTAGGCCATTACACAAGGTTGCAGTGGCAGCAACGTAGTCAACCATATTAGTTGGCTAGCCTTGACCCTAAGCTTTAGGGCTAGAGCTTAAAATTTAGTTTTTTTCTTTTTAAAATATATATATTATTATTATTTACTAATTAAAAGAGTTAAATGTATTTAAAATATTGATGAGTGTCAAAGTATCGCATTGATAGACCCTTGTCGATGGGGCCCCATTTATGTGATGTTGCCCCATTGATGGGAGTATATCGACATAGCATTTGCTATGTCTATAGGGCCCTATTGACATAACCCAATAATAAAAACTATAAATACGAGCTCACAACCATGTTTATGGAGAGAGAGTCATAGTTGTAGTAGAACTCTTATAATTTTTCCATTTAAGAGTTAGAATATTTCTTTGAGTGCCCACAGTAGGATTTAGAAAGTGTATAGTTTATTCAAGCACTGTTGTACCTAAACCACACCAAGGTGTATGGAAATAAAGACAAGCCTTTTGATCAAACCTTGTAACACTTAGAATAGATTAATGATTTATTTATGCATTTATTATTTTCATTACATATGTAATTAATTAAACTTAATTAGACTTTAAGCGATTAGTTAATTAATTAAGCTAAATAGATTAAGCACATAAGTATGATCGCTTCAAGCATAAACACATATTTACTTGGTTATCCTAGTAGTGTTATTGCTTGGTTTACCCAGTAGCATAGTGCTTGGTAACCCAGCAGTGGATACATGGGTTTAGGATGTGTACAAAAAGTGGGACCAGATACTTATGTTAGGACTAGTTAGAGATTAGTCAAGTAGTTAAATTAGATTAGTTATTAAATCACTTCATCTCTCTCTTTAAGTACCAGGGAACATAAAACATAAAATAATAAAAATCATATGCCTTGATTACACTTAACCATACCTTTGTACATCACAAGTGTAATTAGAAAGACAATGAATGACCATTGGGGCAATGTTCACTTCCTAGACTAATGTATCGGAAGACATAGAGTTTGTGGAAGTTGACTGAATCGCATGTGAATGCTTCATGATTCATATAGTTGAGGGTAGGGGTACCTTTCATTGCTCATCATTAACACCATTGCTAGGGACTCTTTTTGTCTGAAACATGCACTATCTAAGTTTACTAAATATTAGTAACATTGTTGGACAAATCCCAAGGTCAACATCATTCTTACACATAATATAATCACATAAGCACACTAATATTTTATTTGTTTTGCACAATGTCTTCTTCTCAAGAGAGTTTACCAATGCAACTAGCTATGACATGCAGTTCATCATAGTTTAGGTTTAGGAGTTGTAAGGTGCTACAACTCACAAGCACTCGTGGTCTCCAAAAATAGGAATTTGACGCATTTTATCAATGTGAAGGGCTATGAGCCACAATACCATCACAATCTATGAAATGTAAGCCACTAAAACCCATAGTCATTCACAGTCTTGAAAAAAAATTAAATTTTTGAAAGATGTGAATTCCAAGAAGAAAACAAACACTTACTTGAACCTATAAAAAGATCAAGGATGCTTCCAAAGTAAATGAACCCTACCTAGCATAGCACTAGAAGCTCTTAAATAGTGCAGAGTCTCTCAATCAAGGTCCTTGGTGTTTGCTCACCTTGAGCATTGGAATTGAGGATTGTGAGAGTGAAAAAGGATTATCTTCAATCTTGTTCTAAATCCTTGATATATTGTACTTCTAACATTTGTACCCTAATGTTAGCATTGAAATAAGAAGCTTTCTTTTCTTATTAATGCTTTGTTCTCTTGAATTCCATTCAAGTTGGGTTTTAAAAAAATTGGGTACTTCTTGTCTTTGGGGATCCTTAACAAAAACCATATCATGTTCAAGATTAAGATAATCAATACTAACTCAAGGTGCAATGAAAACAAGATGTTACAATTTACACCCAAGACAAAGTCCAATTAGAACTTTATAACTCAACATTGTTCACCAAAATCAAACCCATAATTTGGAGATTCCAAATTAAGTATCTTAAGACTAGGCTAACACCTCATTGTTTGAAATCATGATTTATGGAACTTATAATAACATATATAATATCACTATAGGAAATGAACATGGACATAACCTCTTATAAATATCTTGGCCTAGAACGCTTTTGCAATTACCAATAAAATTAGTGCATTACTCAAACAGTTACAAGTGGTATATATGACTTATTTGATTTAAAAAGCAAATGTAAAAGGAATCTATTCTAGCTTGGATATCCTAAAGCAACTTTATCATTCCATTGTTCAACCAACTATTCTTTATATGTGTGTTTTATAAGGCCTTACTCTACCAAATAAATAATGACATGTTAGCCTAGTATTAACACTCTTGATTTCAAAGTTTCAAGTCATGGGTTCAATTCTGGTGAGCAATATATTAAGTTATACGTATATTACAATTATTTCAAGGTTCCAACACCCCTACTCTAGCAAATAAATACCAAGAACAAATAGAAAAAATTCAAATATTTTCCCTAATTAATAAATTCAAAGTAAAGAGAAAAATAAAATATGATATTACACTTCTTGAAGTAGAGATTGTGCCCTTAGAATTTAAAGCTATCTATCAATTTATGACCTACACTCATAATCTTCTTAAATTCTCATTAGATAAATACTCCAAGAAAGTAATGAAGGTAACCCAAGATAAAGGATAATTTCAAGAGGGATCTCTATGGGTTAATAAATGAATTATTCAAGAGCGCATTTTTTTCCTAATCTTAAAAAATGTCACAAATTGGTGAAACAATCTTTAAAGAATTTTGATAAAATGTAGGACAAAAACATTTTTTATTTGAATAGTATTAAGGAAAGTCTTAATTCAAAAACAAACTATTTATCCATTGCTATTCCTCACCATTTACAATGCATAATTAGTTGAAGACAAATGAGATTAATTATCTAAGAGTTGAAACATAAGCAAATGGCTTAAAATCCCCTATTTAAAATGAATGTCAACTATGCAAGACAAATAGCATTGAAGATAATACCACATTTTCATGCAGCATTCTACATTTGAGCGCATTAGACATAGGTGGGATATTTTATAATTGGATATTTGGTTGACTTGTTCCCAATGTTATCAAAAACACTTAATAATTTTCTTAAAGATGTTTTCAAAACACATAGCTTGTACATTTCTATTGTCTAATAGATTTATAGGATCCATAGACATTATAAAATTTCAAAATCCCATTTGCCTTTTATTCTATTTGCTTAATGTTATTTTTTATTTTTTATTTTTTAATAATAGTTTTACTTTTCCTAAACCTAGTTATCTTTTAATATTAATTCTTTCTTCCTTTGTCCCCTAAAACTAACCATTTTTAAAATACTTGCTTTTTCCCTAGCCATTTTTATTATTTTAAAATTAACCATTACCTACTATATCTTAATTAGTCATCAACTCTAAATATATTCTCCTTCTAATCCTTAAGAAATCATGATGATGAATCTAGTATTAATTTGAAACATTTTACAAAAATTTAATATGCAAGCTATGAATGATACAATATTTATTCATAGCAATGAAATCCCTAAAATGTTTCACTTAAATTATTAATAATTTCTTAATTCATTTTGGCCTTCTCTATAGATTTGGTTCTAGCTATCTATTGTACAAGTTCATGAGATCCTATTACTTCAAGATTATTCGATTATGCTAAACACTTTTCCCAAAGTCACTGCACATTTGTTACTTCACATGGCACCACTTCCTAACTGCAAAACTAACGGCTACCACTTATCAATTGAATTGAAGGAAAAATCTTCAATAACTTACAAGAGCTTATCATTATTACATCTTGTACGAAGCCGATGCTCAGAAATTTTTTAAAAATTAAGATCTTCCCCAAAATAAAAAACTAAAAATAAGAACCTTGATACTTTCTTGTAGTGACATAATCTGATTGACCAAACCATGCAATCTGTGTAACAATGTATTGGATTTAAAGGCGGCAATCCATTGGAATAGACAGATGTGCTCACTGATTAGCCTTACCTGGTCTCCTTCGAGAAAATAAAATGTCAACTTATGATAGATATGCCCTCCAACCTTGTGTCTCCAGCTCCTCACCCTTTTTCAATACCATTTCTTTCATCTCCAACTGGTATTGTGACATCCTTAAAAATATAAATAAAAATTCAACCTTCAGTCAATTACCCTATAATGAATGAAATAATGTTTCAGTGGTATGACTGAAACTTTACTTTTCTTGAATTTCAGGATCTGATGATCCAAGCATTCGGACAGCCAGTAGTCCAGCATTTGTACCGTTCTGGATTGCCACAGTGGCTACAGGCACCCCCTTTGGCATCTGAAAGAGAGAAGAAAAAGAGAGTACAGTTGATTATGCATATTATATTATCATATATATTCATTGAAGGATGTACCTGAAATAACAACTAAAACACTCGTGCAGAAATGACAACTTCGTGAAACTGATAACAAGGATGTACCTAGTCATGCTCTTTCAAAAACTGACACTTATCAACACTTACATGCATCTTCCATCATATTCGGAAAAAAATCGTTACTGCATTTAAAGTTTTGCATATGTAAATGGAAAGTCACATGAAATGGTAACGTTGGCTACTATGACCTTACATCAAAGTTCAGAAACTTTTCCTGTCGGTGGATCCTTCTATATTTATGAAACATACTGGAAGATATTTTTCCAGGTAAGTCTTAATGTAACGATTGCAAGGTCAGTGTAGATAATCCCAAATGCATTAAACTAAACTTTATAAAATTGTAAAACTTCAGATAATCAAAATCCAAACAAACACGATGCATTATCACGGTGTCTTTAATAACATGGGCTAACCCGTTGAGCTACCCAAAGGATTTAATTATGATTTTCTATGGTCTATAGCTGGCTGTCTAGCTGATACCATGGTCCCTGAATTAATATTATTGGCTGCCTCAAGTGACGTATCTCAGCATAGCCCGCGTAAAATCAAACATGTAACTTCCACGATAGCAGGCCGCATGGTTTAACCCAGTAAGGTATGTCTGTATGTAAACTTTGAGAAAAGCACGTTTTTTTTTTTTTTTGGAAAAAATTGAGCAAAATTTATTCCCAAAAAGCAAGACTATACACAGGTATAGCACAGGCCAGGGTAGCTGACCCCACACCAACAACAGACCCAAACCCCAGGGCCCCCCACAAGTCCCGACTGCCTCAGGGCATCCACATTAGCGGGTGATAGGTCCCAACCCCAAACATTGAAACAGTATTTCAAACCAAGCCGGGCATGTCCCAGCGCCCCTCCCCATGTTAGGGGCTTTTGAGCTGCTCATGGTTAGAGCCCCAACTCTCCTCAAGGGTTTGGAGGTCCAGGAACTGCTTGCCCGGGCCAGCAACCAGGTGATGGCGATTCTCTTCAATTATCTAGGCAATACCTGTCATGTGATCTCTGATGACGTTCTCAATCCATTGCAACGTCTGGCTATAAGAGTGCGGGGGCAAGGTCTGTTCCTCAGAAAGCACTCCCCCAGCAGCCAGAACCGGCCCCCTGTCATTGCTCACCTTCCCAGCCGTGATCTCTCTGGGGTAGGCATCCTCAGCCAATGAATCCCGCGGCGGGGCCTAGGCCGGCTCGCCCCGCGCGCAACCCCCACCCGCAAGGTCTCTAGAGGACATGATCGCAGGCTCAGTTGAGACCACGTCACCCCCCACCGGATGACCTCGACTCCCCCTCCGCCTTTGATACACCAGTGTAGGCCGGAGCGGTAGAACTGGAGTGCCAAACCACCAAAGAGCACATATCACCCCCGGGTGTTGACCAGGCCGACGTCATTGCAGAGACTCCCAGAGGAAGTGGCGGAGGTTAATAGGAGTCTCGGCGCGTATGTGCTTGAGAAACATGAAGTGCACCTTGTTGAGTCTGTGGTGGAAACCCGACTGAATGAAGTAACGCTCCACTAGCGCTGTCGTGGCCCGCCAGGCCGACGAGAGGGCCGACACCCGGATGTGGCCGCTGGCCGTGTGAGGGATGGAGCCCCGGAAGAACTCGGCAACGTCTACCTGGGACCGAGCCACAGGGGGATCCGGTCCCCCGTTGCGGGGGCACCAATAACCTCAGCCAAAGCATCAACTGTCACTTGGATTTGGCGTCCACGGAACACCGTGTACTCCCCGTTCCAGTTTGCATAGAACGGCTGGACGTCCATCTCCGGGTCCACCGCGATGCATTGGAGCAAGGTGGTCCAACCCATCCGCAACACCATCTGCCAGAGATCAGTTTGGTTTTGAATGTCGGTAGCTGGCGGCTCGAGGCAGGCACGCAGTCCCATTATTGCAGTAATTTCGTACCAAAATCTTCTGAACCGGTGAGCCAACGCGGCAGGTGGGGGGATAGCTGTCCCTCTGAAGACCCGATCATTTCTGGCACGCTAGAGGGTCCATAAGGCGGCAAGCATCTGCGAATTGCCGTAACAATCGAGCGGGGGGAGGCCGGCCGTACTCCAAAAGTTCCTAGCGACGTGGCACTCATGCATGAAGTGGTGGTGCATCTCATTGCGTTGAGTGCACATCGAGCAGATGGTGTTAATATGCATGCCACGTGCCTGCAAACGTGTCCGTACGGGGAGCGCCTCGTTCAGGACTAGCCACTCGAAAGCCTTAATTTTTTCTGGTAGGTGGCCTTTCCATAGGCGCTTCCAACGGGGATCCTCCGGGAATTGGCGTTTGAGCAACTCCTGGGGGTGCAATGCGGTCTCGTCTTCGTGTGTGAGGGTGCGGACGTGCGCACAAAGTTGGCGCCAGACCAGGGAGTCAGACGTGATAGCCGCCCAGGGTCGGTATTTCCGCAACAGGAGTTGCACCCACTGGGGGGTCGTCGGACGGTGTGGAGATTCTGCAGAGAAGCCACTGCTTGCCCAAGGCAGTCTCAACAGCAAATTGATGCTGACACTGCCCGCCTGGCGGGGGCATGCGGTCTTCTCCCAAGAAACCAGGTGCATCTTCTGTCCACCCTTACCCCCGGACCACACGAAATCACGAGTGATCGCATCAATGCGCTGCATGACGCCGGACGGCGGTGTGGCCATGGAGGCAACAAATCTCGCCATGGCCACCAGCACAATAGTCGCCAGCATGATCTTCCCTTTGCGGGACAGGAACATATTCGCCCAGTGAGCCGTGCGCGTTTGAAGTTTCATTATGAGCGCCTGCTAGGTGCGCTGTTTGTGCCAGTTGTGCAATGACATGCCCAGGTACATGGCCTCCTCGCTCCCCAGGAGAATCCCCAAGATCTGGATGATCTTAGTGCAAACACTGGGGTGGGTATGGGTTATGTATATCGCGGACTTACCTGTGTTGGTGGTCAACCCCACTTCCCTCTTCATCCTGTTCATTGCCTACAAGAGTGCCCGAGCTTGGGGCACGGCGGCACGAGTGAAGATCATCGTATTGTCAACGTAGTGGGCGGTTAAGCATCTGATTCCGTGGATGTCTAGACCATGAACGCCTTCTTCCGCGCAGTAGGTGTGCATGAGGTCCATCACCAGGAGAAAAAGGAGCGGGGATAGGGGGTCTCCTTGGCGTAGCCCGCAACCCGTGCCTTGGAAGCCCCAGAGGTGGCCATCAATGTCTAGCGAATACTATCCTCCCTTTTGAATCTAGAGGCACAAGTCCACGAACGGTTTCGTAAACCCTTTTGCCTGCATTACAGTCCTGAGGGCAGTCTAGCTTACAGAGTCATAAGCCTTTGTGATATCTAATTTGATGCAAAGTTCGAGGAATCTGGCAATTTTGAGAGAGTGCTGAATTTCCTGTAGGAGCAGCACTTGATCCTGGAGATGACAACCTTTGATGAACCCAACCTGGTTCTGTTCGACCAGACGTGGCATGAGGGGTGCCATCCTGGCAACCACCATCCGCAAGAAGAGTCTCAGGAGGGAGTTACAAACTCCAATGGGGCAGAAATGTCCTAGAGATGTGGGGTTGGCCGTCTTTAGGAGCAAGACCACGTGGGAGTAGTTGATTTCCTTATGAACCTGTTGCCAAGCAAGCATCTGGTTAAAGGCATCAAGCAGATTCTGCCCAATCAAGTCTTCGAATTTGCGGAAGAATTCGATGGGCCACCCATCTGGTCCTGGGGCTTTATCCACCGGCATGGCCTGCATAGCGGCATGGAGTTCGACGTGGGAGAAAGGTTGCATGAGGCGCTGGTTGTCGGATGGGGTGAGGATCTGCGGGATAGAGAGGGAGATGGGGTCCGTGGGTTGCCAGTTCCATATCTGCTGCCAATAGTGCAACAGGGTGTCCGAGCCATAAGATGAGTTAGGTTGTTCCCCATTACCTAGGCCGTGAATCAAGCGCTGCAATTGGTGGCGGGTCCCCCGGTGTGCCTTAGCAGCGGCAAAGAAGAATTTCGTATGTCTGTCACCGGCCTTGAGCCACTATATCCAAGCTCTTTGACACCAGTATTCCTCCTCTTCCTGGTGTAAGGTCTGCAGCTCCGCTAAGAGGGCGAGTTCCTCTTGAGCGAGATCAGCGCCACGCTCTTGTTGGTTCTGGATGTCCTATAGGTGTGATTGCAATTGTGTCCTACATCCCTCAATCTCCAGGCTATGAGGTCCCTACGACGCATCAAGTCCATGCACTCTTGCGCCCCCAAGGGCAACGAGGCGGATTCCTCGGACTTTTCCCAGCGATATAGCCGTTGGTTAAAGTCCCCAATGAGGAGCCAACGGGACCCGTGGGTTATCAACCCCGCCACCCGGGATAACTCCCGTATGCGATCCTACCACACCTGGGTCCCGTAAATGTTAGTGACCCAAACGTTTGGTCCCGGCAGGTGTACCGTGATGCTCTAGTCCGACGCATCAAGCAAGGACGAGGTCATCCTGGTGAGGACAGCAAGACCGCCAGCCCATCCCCGGCTAGGCACTAGGTGACTGCACCATCCCTCCCAATGTAAGGTTCCGACTGCCGTAATTTTGTCTCTTGGAGACACACCACGTCGCACTCCTCGGTGTGCACCATTCTTTTCAGGGTATGTCTCTTATATAGGGTACCCTGTCCACGACAATTCCAGGATATAATCTTCATGGAGAAACAGACAAGCGTCTGTGATAAACCTCCCGGAGTGTGCGTTGCACTCCCAAGTCGATATCCAATTGCGTGGTCATTTTCTGGGTGTGGGCGCTGTCACGACATCCAACCTTGGGCAACATCTGGGTTACATCAAGCCCCTTCTCGCGCGGCACCCCCCACACAATGTCGGGCATTTTGGGCCACGACGAACCCCTGCTAGTGGTGATCCAGTCGCTCAGCAACGGTAGCTCCGGCCCCACCCGCGACGTGCCCACCCCCCCCAGTCTTGGGGATGTGGGGCAAGCCAACGCAGCCCGCCCGAGCGCCCGGACCAGATGGAGCGCAGCAAGAAGCCACGCTCGATTTGCCTAGTCAATCGTCCGGGCCCGTAGCCATAGGTCCCCCTCCCCAAGAGGCCCCGGATGTCCCACCCCCCAGCCCACCGAGGCCAGGAGCAAGCACGTTGCACATACATCCCTAAAAGGATAAAAGGTTGATAATTTTTTTGTTACAGCATTCTGTGTGTATGGCTATTAGGAGAACAAATGCTTCAATATTTACATAAGCAACCGAAATCATGTAAAAAAAAAAGGAAGTACATCTTTACCATAGGTGTACTGCAGGTATATAGAAAGATGGATGCCAGGTCCAGTCATTGTAAAAGTCAAAAAATAGAAGTGACAATTATTTCTTCAACAAAGGTGTTTGCAGAAAAAGCCCCAAATGCTTTTACCAACAATTTTTTTTTTTTTTTAAAAAAAACCTATAGATTATTTGATCTCTTGCTTCTACTGGGCATCCAACCACTGGAAAAGAAATTACAGCAGGATATTGTGACAAGGCAATCTTCACACCCATGAGCAAAATCAAGAATCATTTTCATGCACCAAATGAGAAAGTTTATGTATTGGATAGCTGGAGGATCTGTTGCATCCCATGCAAGTGGCAAAAAATATGTTGCTGAAATTAGCATTTCCTTCAAGTAAAGGTTAAAAAGGAGCGTAAGCTGAACTTGTTTAAGAGTTGAAATTTCATGCTTTGCAACATACGTTGTGGAAGAGGGTTGCAGGCATGTCTGTTTGATTCCTCAAACAGGGATAATAGCTCGATAATAGGTCTTGCTGAAGATAAATATGATGGAAAAATTAGACATGCCAAGCTGTAGTTGTGCTTCAATAATTTTGCATCTATTTGTTTGTCTTCAATAATTTTTTCTATGTTATTCATTATTCTATTCTGCCAGTGTTGTTTAGTCTCTATTTATATTTTGTGATAATAATTTTGGAAATTGTGGTTCTATATTTTTAGTATTTGTTTCTCGCGTCGTTATGGTGTCAAAGGGATTGCATGAAAGTTTTTGCATGGAGTTTCTATTATAAGTTTTTGGCAGCTGTAGTGTGGCTAAAGTTGCAGGCCTTGGATTTGTTACAGAAGTTAATTGGAACACTACAGATCATCAATAGAAGGCGGTAGTCAATCAGGAACCGATAGATTGTTGACTAGAGGTACTGTGTTGAAGCACTGTTATGTCACTGATCACCAATGGGGCAATGCACAACAACATGCACTGGTGGAGAAGACATTCCACTATTAGAGCCAGTGGATCACAAGTCTTTGGACACCAAGATGATGGGATGCAAGTATGCATTCCTAAACATGTTTGGGAATGAGATGGCTTTTCAGGAACATTGTGAGGATGCAATGGGAATGATAGCAGAAATAGCTTTATCTAAGATATTCTACATTCAATTAGCTTCCAAGTTATTGACTTCCAAGTTATTGACGATTATATATAAATTTGTTAGCTACTTTGGAAATTTGCATTGCAATTTAGACAGCAAAATATTTTCAAAGTATTTTAGAAGAAGAGGAGTTATAATCTAACACCCAATTCTTAGCAAGCAGGATCTAACACCCAAAGTCCCCAAAATGTTGGCTAAAAATGCAAGGATGAATTTAAAAAAAAAAAACAGAAATTAGACTAGCATTGACAACAATCATTTCAGTAAAAAAAAAGTACACTGTACAATTAAATAGTAGCCCAAGGATCTAGCAAGAAGAAAATGCCAATATGGAAATTGACAACAATTGATATACATAATGCATCCAAAGTGCAGTACATATGTTAAAATAATTATGTTTGAGATCTTATTGAGTTTAGCTACAAGTAGATTAGTTTAAACAATTCACCTTATCAGTCTTAAGTTATGTATAGCTAAACATAATCAGTCATATGGAGAATTCAACTATAAGAAAACATTGAGATCCTAAAATAGATAAATTGCAATGGCAGAAAATAACAATAACCATGTTGATTTCTGTCCTATAACTAAACAAAGACATGAAATGAAATAGTTTTCTTTATTTAAGTTTATGAAAGATTGCATACAAGGATTTATAGACCAGCCTCATTCTGTATCTCAGGAAACAAATTAAAAAAGAAAACCAATCCCTTAGAAATCAGAAACAATAAAAACGGAAGGTATAAATCAGGGAAAACAAACTCCACAAAAAACTGCAATTAATCCCACAAAATCAGGAATTTACTCAGTCCACAAAATCAGGAATTTACACGGTCTTTCCAACAGTAACAATGCTACAAAAGCCTGAAATTTCCCATACAAGATATACATGAGCCAAAAGCTGAAGATCTATCATGGAACATTATATTTCGATTCTTCCACTACATTGTCTGTATTTCAGATTTTGCAATATAGCCAATATAAGTTTCACACATGAAATGGATAGTTATAATATTCCCACACTGAAATAATAATCAAAGAAAACAATTTCAGGCTTCCAAAACAGAGGTCAATTGTAGTGCACCAAATTTGTACATGTGACCTTAGTATGCTATTAAATACATAGGTTTTAACTTGTTTTAAAGCTTTTATTTGTGTTTGTGTGTTTCTAATGCTTCTAAGTAATATGAACACTTTTAATTGGGTGACATAAGCAAAATTACTATTTCTTTCTAATTATTTATGATTTTAAGTTAAATATATATATATATTTTATTGACAAACGAACATAGCAAAGTCTAGAATTATTTTAAAATGATACTAGGAAATTAATGTAATGTGGATCCATGGTTTATTTTCATGTTTAGTTAGAATTTTTAATTTATTGAATAATTAATTAATTAAAATACATAAAAAATTCAGAGTTATTTGTTGTACAAAATTTTTTTTGAGTAGGTGTTTGTTGTAATGGCTTAGACAGGTGAAAATTATTTCATGAGGACATGCAGGATTTATTGCAAGTTGTAAGTCATGCATGGAGTCTTTCATATATCTTAGATCTGATTCTTGGCTTGTATGTATTGGGCTTATATCTCTTTATGTCATGTATACTTTGGTATTTTATGCTTTTGTGATCATTTCTTTACAAACACCCCCCATCATTCTATCCAAGGCTGGTAATCTCTTATGTGGGCTACAAGGGCTGTATGTATTGGGCTTATATCTCTTTCTGTCATGTATACTTGGTATCTTATGCTTTTGTGATCATTTCTTTACAAAGACCCCCATCATTCTATCCAAGGCTGGTAATGATGAGGTGCCTAATGGTGTTAGCCCCCATCATTTTATCCAACCTCGGTATTCTTGTGTAGGCACAAGATGCTGTAGGGTTGAAGGAGCTTGGTGCATCATAGCCAAATGGCCAAAGGGTCCATTGAGGACTCATTAATAAATAAAAGGAATTATGCATACTGGTGATTATTGGTGTCTTTTGCATATTGGAAAGTGAAGTGCACATGAGGCTGTCCAGAGAGTTCTCAATTCATTGTTAAATGGTCCTTTGTTCAAGCCTACATTTCTCTCCATGTGAAAACATGAGAGATTGGAAAAATTTAATAATGAAGATTTCAAAAGTTTGACACCATATTGATCCATCATGGTAGTCAAGCTTAGTACATATCAGATATTATAGTTTCCTTTCCTTTCCATTTTACTACTTGCCTACTCCAAAAATCAGAATTCTAATTCTTTAATGATGACTGTTCATAGTGTAGACTGTTACCCCTTTTTAATATGGTTATTACCTACTCTTTAGTGTTTTTTCTGATTCCGTAAAATAATAATGATAATGATAAACAGTCACCTTTAGAAGTATAATGATAACGTCTCGACAAGGAGGAAGAAGCATACTGGTATGAACATTCAAGGGTGAGGTGGTTGAAGGCTGGGGACTGAAATACAAAATTTTTCTTTGTTGTAGCATAGGCCTTGAGAGTATTCGGGGATCCCAATATATGCCTAGAGATGTAATGTCTCATGGTCACCCGCATGCTACTTTGTGTGATCACTAGCACATGTACCCCAAGAGGCCCCCTTATTCAGAAGCTCCAATCACACTTTCAACACTAGACATTCCAATTCCTAACGAGTAAAGAAAAACTTTTGTTGGCCTCCTCGATCTTGTTAGCCATCACAACATACATTGCCTCTATTGCCATTCCCCCTTAGCATGCCATCAATAAGGTCAATCAAATCATCCAACATTTTGTTTCATCAAGAGGGCAGGGGAACTCCAAATTTCATCTTATTTGTTGGGAAAAGATTGCAAGACCGAAGTCAACAGGCTGTCTTAGTATTCTACCGTTTGAAGATTTTATTCTTTTATTCCACCATAACTTAATCAAGCATATTATCAATGATGAAGATGCCCTATGGATTGCCATCATCAAGAAGAAATACAGGCTTTGAAATGTGAATCATTTGGATTCTATCCTTTGGCATGACCTCTGCTGACAGTGCAATGTCCTACAACAATTCATGTTTGTGCTCTCTATCGCTAGCAAAGAAATCTTACGTAGGAAGTCTAGATGGACTCAAGAATGGCTTCCCATATGGAAAAGAAAACTGTCTGGAAAAAATCAAAATGTTCCTTTGGTATATTAAGAACAGCGCAATACCCTCAAAGACTTTTCTTTATCACCACGGCCTTGGAATTAACACAATCTATGTTCTCTGTGATATGGATGCCACCAAAATGCAGTCTCATCTACTTTCAAATGCCCATATACCTCACTTATTTGGACCACCAGTGGTTTAGACCCTTGTGCATCTGTTCACAGAAACTCCATTGTTGCTACCCTCCTCTAGTGCCTTTGGAAGGTAAGAAACAAACATTTGTTCAGGAATGCCTAGCTCCCTCCTCCAACTGTTATCACCCACCAAGCAATTGTGCTGTGGACCAAAGCCACCACCGCACTGGGTGTTACTCCCACCTATGAGCCTAACCTCAAGGTGTTTTGTAAGCATGCAAAACTCTAGGGGCTTTTTACCAAGGTGGGTTGGGCTAACATGCTCCCTCTCCTTCATGGAGACCCTAACCTTCCAAATGCACCATTCTTCAACAAATGGCATGGGAATCAAACTATCTTCGCCCTCATAAAAGAGGCCATCACCGAGAATCTACGTCTCCTCATTGTTGGTAAAATCATCCTTCCAGCGTAATGCAACCTACAAGATCTTGAGGGTTTCTTCCAAGGGTCAGTCCCCAAGACATCAAGCAAACAAGTGCCTAGGTCTAAGCTCTTGCAGCTATGATAGGATGCAACTAAGTCTGTGGACTGTTTTTCTTCATCCAATCTGGAAATGTTTGGAGATTGAAAGACATCCATTTTGCCTTCCTCCGCTAACTGCAACTCGACTGTTAAGTTAATCTTCCCATATTCTTCCTTGTGTTGCAAAAACAAAGATGGAGATGTCATTCAAGGCTCATTCTTGCCCTCTAGAATGTTGCTAAGACCACCCAAGCCCCATTCCACTAGCTCCTATTGAACCCACACTCATTTGGCCATGTTTACTGTCACCAACAAACCCTCAATGGTGCTTCCTCATCCAAGCACTCTTTTAGGACTAACACATGCAAGCCCACTACTCCTTTGCCCTAGGGTTTTTCAATTTTTGAACATGGGTCTAGCTCTTTTGTTTTGTTCATCCCTTCACAGCCTGGGATTGACCACAGCAGGGAGGAAGAGGTCAATCACATTGTTCAATAGTGGCTAACTGAGCTTGAAGTGGCCATACAGGCTGAATTGGAGGCAAAGTTTGCTAATGACCTTCTTGAGGCCACCAAGAAATTAGATTTGTGCCTTCATGAAGAGAAGAGGCGTCGACGATCCATCCAAGAGCAGGAACACAAGGCAAAGAATGATAAGAGATGTGAGGCTAAATGGGAGAAATAGAAACAGAGACTTTTGCAAAAAGGTGATCATGAGGAGTCAACTGGCGAACCAGCTGCAGCAACAAATTCAAGAGGACTCCAAAGGAAGGTGGAGGAGATGGCTGCTAGAGAAGAGTAGGAGCCTATTCAATGCATTAAGGATCAACTAGTGGAAGAGGCCATGTGATCATGATAGGCCAAAGCACACAAATCAAATGTCAAGCTTTGGTTTCATGTTGGCAGCTACCCCTATGTCATTATGTGTATCAATTGCCACATGCCTTGGGAAGAGCTGAGAAAATTCATTAGGCAGACTTCCCACCAACTCCACCCCAACAAAGCCAAACATATGAGAAAAGAATCCAAGAACAAATGGAGAAATAGTACAAAACTTTTCAACAAGCTGCAGATTTCATGACTTCACAGGCTAATAGAGACATAATCGATAGGGTCCACAAGCAGGAGAGGCCACATTGCTCCTGTCGACAATTGCCTATTTTGCTATGACTTGCTGTTTTTATTGTTTTCATAGGGGCTTTTGCCTCATGTTTCATGGGTTTTTATTTTTTGGTTATGAATGCGATGTGGGGTCATCTGGGACTTGCTTTAACAATAGCTTGGGTTGCTTGAATGTTTATGCCTTCTGCTAGCAACTATTTGGGGGTCTCTTTGTACATCTTTTTTCAACTATAATATGATCAGCCCAGCCTTTTCTCCCTTAAATTTATCAACATAAGCACATCAATAGTACTTAAATTCATCACCATCATTAAATCATAGATAAATCACCAGATTAGCACCAAATCATGAACACAAGCACATCAATAGCACTCAAATCCATCACCATCATCAGATCATAGATAAATTTACAAATAAATACCAAAGCACACATATTAAAAATACATGGTTAACACCACTCAAGTCCATCATAAAATTATACATAAATCCACAAATCAAAACCAAACTATATGCATCATAACAAAGCACACTCATAATCGCTACCCCAAACATCAAGACATGAACCTCGGAAATGTGGGTCATTACATGTAGCTAGCATCTAAAATACATTCAAAGACATCAATGTCCCACTTGTATCTCTTACTATTTGGGGATGGGGATCCTTGGGATGTCTTTAACATCAAATTTTCTATGGGAACACATCCCTACATAACACAGCTAGGAGTCCACCTAGGGGGGGTGGGCAAGGGGCCTAAGCCTTTCTTGTCGAAGGAAGGCCAAAAAGAACTTAGGGACATTAATTAGTCTGCCCAGCCACATGCACCCCAGGAATGCAAAGTGGGTGCCTTGCAGCTTCCACACATTCCAAGACTAAACAAAATATCTATCAACCAACTCTGCAACCTCCTGTCAAAGTAGAGGGAGCACCGACCTTAGAACTTGCCCGCTAGTGCTCTTCAAGATTGGACCCTAAAAGAAACCCATTGCATCTTGCAGTCCTTGCTCAATCTGCAACATAACCTCCCCTGCCGCCGACACACCAAGATACCCTGCCAAATCAATCTCCATGAGATTGATGTGTATCCCGTGATAAGTGGTAGAGTCCCCCCTTGAGCACTTATACAAATTCACGTCTGCAAGGTCTGGGTCACCCACCAGCAATGGCAACATGTCCTCCCATCCCATCCAAATGACCAAGGCCCACAAGTCCCTATTGTTGCAAAATCCTTCCACATCTGGTTCATGCATCGAGGTAATTTCCATGCCAACGATTGCTTCCTTCCACTACCGTTTGATCAAGACAGCAATGAGATAGGGGAAAGGGAGCAACGCAGAGCAAAAGATCTTAGCATTTCTTGCTTTCCAAATGCTCTAGAGCACCACCTTGGTGAGTGAGTCTCCAACAGCCTGCAAAGCCAAGGGGATAACAACAACCAGCCAAACGTCAGACATGAAGACACAATGCATGAACAAGTGTTGCATGGATTCACTACATGTGTTGCAAAGGGGACAACTATCCACATTAATAATCCCCCGCATCTTTAGACACACCCAAACAGGCAATACACCATGCGTTAGAAGCCAGGAAAATCATTTAAGTTTCTCCATAAGTTGCCCCTTCAACACACGTTGCCAACCACCCTGAGCAAGGTATTTAAACTTGATAATTTCCAACAGTTGCATTCCCATCATCCACCCTTGAATTACTTTGTAAGCATAGCTGCATATGTTTCGCCAAATGTATAAGTCACCAAATGTATAAGTCCCCAAAGGCCGCCAGCCAAGGCTAGTATTTGTTTACCGTGATGCACACCCACCAAGGCCTACATGGTCATGCATGAACCTATCGATAATTCTCTGGTGTCCCATCAAGATGATGTCTTTGAACTTAAGGATCCCTAAACCCCCAACAAGCTTAGGCCTGGCCACCTTGTCCCAACAAACTAAGTGCAAGTGTTCTTCACCTTTTCCCCCAAACCAAATGAAATTCTATATAATCTAGTTAACTTTGTTGATAATGCCCATAGGAGGTGCAGCAACAAAAACAACAAATTTGGTGATGGCCAAGAGAACAGAGGAAGCCAAGATGAGCTTACCTTTCCATGTCAAGAAACATGTAGTCTAGTGTCCCACCCAAGACTAGAAATGTTGAATTAAACAAGTCCAAGTCATCAATTTTCCCCATGCAAACATAGGAACTCCCAAATAAGAGTCTTGATCTATAGCCTACAAAATCTCAAGTCCTTGACAAACCTAACATTGGACAAGCCCTTAGGTATGGAAGAAGTAAATGGTAGATTTCCCCCAATTGGGTTGCAAGCTAACTTCATTCACCATCCTTTCCAAAGCCTTGTTGATGGCCAAGGCTTGTGGTACACCTACCTTTGTCATAAGGATAGTGTCATCCATGTAGTGTGCAATGATGCAGGTGATTTCCTCAATGTTTAGGCCTCTAACACCCTCCTCCCTACAATAAAATTTCATAGTATCCATGACAATGATAAAAAGGTAGGGGGATAAAGGATCACCCTGACATAATTTGCCTAACAGGGGAGGAAAACCCCCCAAAGCATCCCAAACAAGTCAAAGGAGTAGACTCCTATAGCTTGAAGGTTGATACAAAGGGCCACAAACTTAGGGTGGAGACCCTTCATTAGCATGATGTCATGGAGAGCATCCCATTGGACCATATCATAGGCTTTAGCAATATCAAGTTTGATGCACATACCAAGGAATCTAGAACATTGTATAGAGTGCATAGCTTCCTGAAGCAACAAGATCTAATCTTGGATAAATCTCCCCTTAAAAAAAACAAACCTAGTGAGGGCCCACAAGATCCAACATCAATGGCTATCATCTGTGAATAAGAATTTTGGTGAAAATTTTGAGCAGTATGTTACAAACACCAATCAATTTGTAGTGTGCTAGCAACATTGGGTTGGGGGTCTTTGACAAGAGAACAATTCGTGACTAGTTAATCTCATGGTAGATCTACCCCCATTTCAGCATAAGATTGAAGGCATCAAGGATATTCTTTCCTAGGACATCAAAGAATTCCCAGAAAAAATTGATAGGCCAACCATATGGGCCCAAACCCTAGCAACCTTGAGGGACAACATAGCCTCAAAAAGCTTCAGCATGTTGATAGGGGGCAATCAAGTGTTCATTATCTTTGTTGCTAATGACCTTTTGAATTTCGATGAAAACAAGTGAGGAACCTCCCCCAATCCAAATCCCAGCCCAATATTTCTGTATTTCTTGGGCAATTTCCTACAGATCATGCAGGCTAGGCTATCCTTGAAGGATATGGTGGATCTTCTTGCTTTGGTTATTAGCTTTTGTAAGCGATCCTATCTCCCTCCTAGAGCCACCGCACTCTATATCTCTCTCTTCAGTACTGCTCTTCTTCCTCCGCCAGGGACTAAAGTTCCACCAGTAAATCATGTTCTTCCTCCTCCAAGGCTTCCCTATTCTCCTGCCTAACCTGAATGCCTAATAGCCTCTATTGGAGGATGGCCCTAACAGTTTGAAAAGAGTACCCTTTTTTGGTTTGCAAGTTCTTGATCTCTTTTTTGAGGTGAAGGAGGCCTTGCTTTAGAAAATCCCAAGGATCTGTTTGTGTGGGATAGTCCCCCCAAATCTCATTAACCAACTTGCACAACCACCCTTTAGTCAACCAGGCATGCTCAAACCGAAAAGGAACCAACACAACTCTATCTAGATTACGAACTAAGCAAACAAGGGCATGATGGTCAAAAGCCCACTGCTCATGGCCATTAACCACGATCTCATGGTTCAAAAGGACCTCAGCACTAACCCAAACCCTATCAATACACGAGAAGACCCAGGCATTTCCTTTCCACCTATTTCTCTAGGTGAACTTGCAGCCATGAATATTAAGATCAACAAGATCATATGCCTAAAGCATTTGTAAAAACTTATGGCTTCAAGGCAGAGGGCCTATCTCATCCTCAATTTTCTCCCAAGAATACAAACGATGATTGAAATCCCTAATATGTAACCAAGCTTGGTGGTTGGGAACCTGGCCAGCAATCCTAAGGAGTTCATGGAGGCACTTAGCCCAACATTGAGAGCCATATAAGTTTGGGACCTAAAGTCCTACTGCAAGTATGAACACCATGAGACTCCAAGTGAACTCATCCACGACATCAAAGGGGGCCCATGAGAGGGTAGCTAACCCTCCTGCCCAACCCTAGCAATCCACAAAATGAGAAAACCAACTCTGCCATCACAGGAGATTACAGTTGATGGTGTGTAGCTTGGTCTCTTGGAGGCACACCACCGAGTAGCCTTCATCACGCACTAGATCCTTCAGGGTACTTCTTTTGTAGGGGGTACCCTAGCCCCTAGAATTCCATGATAGAATCTTTATGGTCTACCTACAGACCATTTTTTGTATACCCCTTTAAGGGTCATTTGAGACCCTAGGTCAACATCCAATTACGCCTTCGTATGCTGCATCTCTTGTTCTGATGGTCTCCCTACCTTCCGAGGTTCCTCAACAACCACAAAGCCATGAGCATGTTCTTTTAATATCTTTCTAGCCACTA
>MNCI01023945.1:598340-610403 GCA_015680685.1 Gnetum montanum | reverse complement strand
CCCCCCCCCCCCCCCCCCCAAAACCTAGAGAAGTAGCACCCGACAACATGCAACATGCCCTCAACCTACTCCACTCGAGCAGAACCCCCACAATGGCCCCCTCCCACAGGAAGGCTCTTCTCCTCCATGGCCCAGGGGGAGGGCAACAAGGACACCTGCCCCTTTTCCCCCACCAACAATCAACCATCAACATCAAATTTCCCATTTGGCCCCAAGACCCTTGGGTGCATCCTACAATCCCGAGTAGCATGGTTGCCTTTGCAAGAAGTCCCACAAGACATCGAGCTCCCCAATAGTTGTTGGGTTGACACTAGACCATCAAAAGGCACATTTGAAATTTAAAAATAATAACAGATGAATCTAAGCTGAAATTCAACTTCTTTATTGTTGAATCAAGAATCCAACTTGTGCACAATAAAACAACAAAAAACATCCCATATATAAAGCTCCAAATAGGGAATATTAAATATAGCGAGAAAAGGATGGATCAGATAAACAAATGGATCAATACTTACAATGGGCCCAAAACAAAATCATTTTTGAGCTCATATATAACAATCTCCACCTTGAGCCAAAATTATCTTTTGCAAAGACATTAGAAAATTCACTTAGCTACTTTATATTGAGTTGTAAGAAGTCCATGCACTATATATCAAATATATGCATTCCTTCTCAATTTGCAACATGACAAAATGATATTTAACTTGAATATGCTTTGATCTTTCATTTGGTGAAGTCAAGTGGGGAATCGATTTAGTGAGTAAGATTATTCCTTTTCTAAAGTCTTTAGCATGTGTGACATCATTAATACAACTCTTGAGTAATTATATATAATAAAGGCTACTATGTGCTTGATATGTACACTTGTGCCAAGAACTTGACTAGCACTCTTTGGACCTTGAGCACTAGTGATTACGTGGTAGATGCTACTGTATGATTAATCTAATTGAAAAGGTTCCATGTGGGAAAGCAAGGCATAGGCCACTCTATGTTTACCCTCAAATGTCACGCATCTAAGATGGTGCCAAGCAATGCACAAGGCAAAACGGTTACATTAATAGATAAGCACTCTCACCAAAGTTGGCATGTGTGATGATGACTCAAACAAAATACCCCCTAGAAATAACTCATTTCTTTCAAATAATTCTTTGTTACTCAAAAACACAATTTGAAATAACACTTTTGGGCAATACTCATTTCTCATTCCAAAGAAATTGAGAAAGAAATAAAAAATAAAAAATAAACATTAAAACAAAACCAACTCCTTTCCCAAATGGCCCTCAATTATTTGTAGTTTTTAGATTTGCAATAGTCAGAGTTCTCTAGCAACCATGTGCTAATGACCATGCACTGGGACACTATCGCTTAGGGATGCATTGGCTACCCCACATTTGTGCACATGCACCAATGCTCCCCCAAAAGCATGGCATACCAAATCATATTTGGGAAAAGGTCAGGCAAAATTATATTAAATAAAATATGTACATGGTGGGAATAAACCTCCCCCCCCCCCCCCCCCCCCCCCCCCCCACCTTCCCTCTCTGAACTGACCTACCTCACCGAATCCGCACAACCAGAAAAATCACATAAACAAAAACAAAAGACACGAGCCCAGCACAGCAAGCCCATCAAAGAGGCAACCATACAACAAAACACCCCCAACCGGCCCATCCACCACCCACCCATGACTCAAAACTAGAGGCACCGCAACAACCACGAACAAGTATCTTCCCCTTTTTTGGTCATGGATATGATCAAGCACCACCCGATGCTATTCGGTATCCACGAAGCTAGCAGCCTGTTGAAACTCCTTGGTAGCCTCCACCTTACATGCCCACTCTACTGCAATACCTCTGCCATCCAAGTGCAATTTAGCCATAGTCTGCCAAATGTGCCTACGAAGTGCCCGCCAAGGCATGTCACCACAAATGTCCATAATTTTGTATGGACATTTGCCAAACCACAGCCACATCCGAACCCCGCCTTCATGCACATGATCAATCCATCGTTGGAGTTCCTCTACTTCCTTTCGCGCCTGCACCCACTCCTCCTGCTCTGCCCTCTCCTGCTCTGCATTCCGTTGCTCAACCAGCAACAACTCAACCCTAACCTACTTGCTAAGGGAATCTTCAAGAGTAGCCCACAAGGTCGACTCTTTCAGGTCCCAAGTGTGCTGGAAATCCTTTTCTCGCTCCAGCCATCGTTGCTCCACCTCACTTAGCTGCTGTGCAAACTCCTACTCATAGGCCTCCCACTTAGCCTCCCAAACATAGCCTATGCCGCAGCCTCCTTGGCCACTACAATCACCCTCACCATCTCCGCCTCAACCTCTGGCATCGCCTTTTCCTCTGCCAACTACCTGATCTAAGCCCTAGCCTCCTCTAGCTACTCCCAAATCGACCCCACCAACTCCGATGCCGACTCAATTGACCTCTATTCAATAACATTTGCATCCCCCACAAGCATCGGCCCAGAAGTAGACCCCTTCCCCCCCACCATCTTCAACTCAAACCCTCCCTCACCTACTATAAACAATCTATGACTCAAGCTTCATAGGTCTTGACACAGCCAGAACCGTAGACCTCCAAATGGCAAGAATTAGCCCTAAGTGGCATCCTCGACATTGGAATTGCAACACAACCAGAAAAAACATCAACAAATTAACCTGCCAACCCAACTTCAGACACATCAAAAAAGTGAAGTGGACCCCCTGTAGCTTAGAAACATTGCCAGAGTGGACAAAGTAACAATCTACCACCTCCACCACTTCCTACTAGATCTACTGCAATGTCAACTTCAAAATTCACCCACTGGCATTCTTGGGAATAGCCCCAACGAAGAAAACCTGTGCATCTTGAAAACCATGACCCATAGACAGAATAACCTCACCTAAAGCCAAGACCCCTAAGCAATCAGCCAATGCCTCGTGTCAACAAAATGTGGGTCCCCCAAAAGGTCATCGTGGCTCCATGCTAGTTCTAAAAAAAGGCATCATCTACCAAGTCAAGGTCCCCCCTCAACAAATGAAGCACATTTGCCAACCCCACCATCTGTATCATAGCCCACAACTCAGCATTTTGTTCAAATCCAGCACAATCACTTGCCGCCACAACCTAAACCCTTGCACTGCCACCGACTGCAAACTAGTCAACTGCGCAGCCCTAAACATGCACACATTCTGCACCTTCCACACAACCCAAAGCACAGTCATCCCCACCGAATCCCTACTCAAAGTGTGGTCACGATGGATGGAAGAAAGCTCAAGTTGCCACCACACCTCATGCCAAAAAGAGCACTGATAAGCAAAGTACCGCACAGTCTCCGAAGCCCTCAAACATAATTGACAAGTGTCTGATATCTGAAGGCCTCAAGCCCATAGCACAACCTGCACAAGCAACGCGTCCTAGTTCAAAAGCCAAAGAAAAACTTTTAACTTTTCAAGCAAACAGCCTTTCCATAAAGTGCGCCACCCCCATACCACTAGAAACTTCCACTTTATGATTTCCTGGGGTGACTTCCCCATCATACCACCAAGCATCATATTGGAAACATGTATAACATAGTCCTCCAAATGATGGAATCTTGTTGGCCTGCATGCCATAGCGTGTATTTAGCTCTCATGATCTAAACCAATTGAGCATCCTAAGAAGCCGACTGCAATTCCCAACCACATTTTGGTAACCCATCATAATCACATCCTAGAACTTGAGTATTCCCAACCCNCCCCCCCCCCCCCCCCCCCTCAGCATCCTGAGGCTGCACAATAGTTTCCCATCTCACTAAATGCAGCTTTGACCCCACCTTTCCTCCCAACCAAATAAAACCTCTGATAATCTGGTCGACTTTTTCCACCACCTCGACAAGCGATGCAGCAATGGCCATCATGTATCTATGGCCAACAACACTGAATTTGCCAAAAGCATTCACCCTTTTGATAGTTAAAAATCGTACTGTCCAATGTTCAACCTTGCGTTGCAACCATTGGATAAGAGATTTCCAAGTCTCTTTATGATTCCAGGCAAACATAGGGATCCCCAGATATGCCTCATGATCAGTTCCTACAACCATACCCAAACACTGCAAAATCCTCCCTCTAACCAAATAGGAGGCCTACGATAGATGCACCGTGCATTTGTCCCAATTGACCTCCAACCCAATCTCCTGTGCCATACAATCCAATGTCCTATTGATAGCCTGCACTTGCAAAACTGACGCCTGCAAAAAAATCATCATATCATCCCTATAATGCTCCGTCAAGCAATCAATCCCAGCCACATTAAGTCTCTACACCCCTTCAGCTTTGCAATACCCCTGCAATGTATCCAAGGCCAAAATAAACATGTAAGGAGAAAGTGGATCACCCTACCTTAAACCCCACCCAAGGGAGGAGAACCAACCCTCAATATCAAAACAATATGCCCCCGCTACCTAGATTTGTATACACAATGCAATGAACCTTGGATCAAAGCCTTTCCACCCAATGATATTAACCAATGCATCCCAACAAACAATGTCATAAGCTTTTTTAATGTCCAGCTTTACGCACATACCAGGATACCCCGAGCTCTAAATCAAATGCATCACCTCCTGAAGGAGAATCACCTGATCCTAAATGTATCTCCCCTTCACGAACCATGTCTGATTATTCCCAACCAACCTCAGCATCAAAGGAGTAAGACATCTCACCAACATCTTAGCAACAATTCGAATCAAGGTATTGCACACCGCAATAGGATGAAACTAAGATGGGTCAGAAGGCTCAGCCACCTTGGGAATAAGAACAATTCTAGATTAGTTGATTTCGTGCCAAACCTACTGCCACTAAAGCATTTGACTGAAAGCATCTAAGAGGTTCAGCCCCAGCACATCAGCAAATTCCCTAAAGAACTCCACCGGCTAACCATCCAAGCCCATGGCCCAATCTAATCTCATAGAGGTCAAGGCCTCCACCAACTCCTACCATGAGAAAGGCTCCAAGAGCAATTTGTTCTCTGTATCTCCTAACATTGACTCAACCGACACCAACATAGGCTTAATCCTCCTATATGCCAAAATTCTAGCCTAATACTGTTGATTGGCCTGAGCAACCTCCTGGGTCTCTGTAACCCTCTTCCCATTGAGATTCAATCGCACCTCCTTGGGAGCCCAATTCACTTTAGCAACTGCAAAGAAGAACTTCGTGTTACGATCCCCCTCTCTCAGCCATGTGATTCTAGCATGTTGCTTCTAGTAACTCTCCTACTCGACATCGAGCTCCTGAAGCTCCCTTAGAACAACCTACTCATCTTTGTCCCCCTCTTCTCCCTATTCTTGCTAAGTCTACAAAGAAGCCAACCACCCCAGAAGATCGGTCCATCCAGCCCAAAAAGAAAACCTCTCCTTGACCTTCACCAATCTAAAAATCTACTTAAGGCGGTGGAGCCCCAACTTCAAGAAATCACAGGGATCCCTACTTGGATAATAGGCTGCCCAAATCCCTACCACAATTGGTCTAAGCCAAGGCTTAACTAACCAAGATCTCTCAAATCGAAATGATGAAGTCTTTGGCCAACCAGGTCTGCCCACCTAACAAAAAAGAAAGTGGTGATCCAATGCTAGTCTCTCTTTGCCCACCACTCGTATCTCAAACTCCAACATAATGTGTGTACTAGCCCACACACATTCAATCCGACACAACACTTGATCATTCCCTCTATGGTGATTGCTTCAGGTATATTTGCATCCAGCAATCTCCACATCAACTAAATCATGCTCTTGTAGAAAAGCTAGGGATTGGCTACTCCCCAAAGGTTCCACCAAATCATTACCTAATTTTTCCCATGTGAACAAATGCTAATTGAAGTCTCCAATCACAAACCATTGTCGGCAGTCAACCAATGCAGCCAACTACCTCAACTCATGCAATCATTCTTTCCATCTCTAGGCCCCATAGAAATTTGTAAGTCATATGTCTGCTACCTCAAGCTACACTATAATATTCTACCATGAAGGGTCAACTAGCCTCTGGCCTAATACTATTGAACAACCTAAGCAACCTCCTAGGTTCCCATAACCCTCTTCCCATTGAGATTCAATCACACCTCCTTGACAACCTGATTCTCTTTAGCAGTGGCAAAGAAGAACTTCATGTTATGATCCCCCTTTCTCAGCCATGTGATTCTAGCATGTTGCTTCCAATAACTCTCCTCCTCAACATTGAGCTCTTGAAGCTCCCTTAGAATAGCCTACTCATCTTTGTCCATCTCTTCCCCTTGTTCCTGCCGAGTTTGCATAGAAGCCAACCGCCCCAAAAGATCAATTTTCCTAGCCCGAAAAGAAAGCCTCTCCTTGACCTTCATTGATCTAAGGGCCTGCTTAAGGCAGCAGAGCCCCAACTTCAAGAAATCACAAGGATCCCTACTTGGATTATAGGCCGTCCAAATCCTTACCACCATCGATCTAAGCCAAGGCTTAACTAACCAGGATCTCTCAAACCAAAATGATGAAGTCTTTAGCTGACCAGGTCTGCCCACCTAACAAAAAAGAGACTGGTGATCCAATGCCAATCTCTCTTTGCCCACCACATGTACCTCAGACTCCAGCATAATGTGTGTACTAATCCACACACAGTCGATCCGAGACAACACTTGATCATTCCCTCTACAGTGATTGCTCCAAGTACACCTACATCCGACAATCTCCACATCAACTAAATCGTGCTCTTGCAAAAAAGCCATTCCTTGGAGGTTCTGCCAAATCATTACCTGTTTTTTCCAGGTGAACAAATGTCTCCAATCACAAGCCATCGTCAACAGTCAAGCAGCGTAGCTAGCCGCCTCAACTCCTGGAATCATTCTTCCCATATGTAGGGCCCATAGAAATTTGTAAGTCATATGTTTGTTGCCTCAAATTGTACTATAATACTCCACTGTGAAGAGTCAACCAACCTTTGGCCCAATACTACTAAACGGCCTGAGCAACCTCCTAGGTCTCCATAACCCTCTTGCCATTGAGATTCAGTTGCACCTCCTTGGCAGCCCAATTCGCTTTAGTAGCAGCAAAGAAGAACTTTGTGTTACAATCCCCCTTAGCCACATGATTCTTGCAAGTTGCTTCCAGTAACTCTCCTCCTTGACATCGAGCTCTTGAAGCTCCCTTAGAATAGCCTACTCATCTTTGTCCACCTCTTTCCCCTATTCCTGCCGAATCTACAAAGAAGCCAACCGCCCCAAAAGATTAGTTTGCCCAGCTCGAAAAGAAAACCTCTCAACCTTCACCAATCTAAGAGCCTGCTTAAGGCGGTGGAGCCCCAACTTCAAGAAATCACGAGGATCCCTACTTTGATTATAGGCTACCCAAATCCCTACCACCATCGGTCTAAGCCAAGGCTTAACTAACCACGATCTCTCAAACCAAAATGACAAAGTCTTTGGTCGACCAGGTTTGCCCACATGACAACAGAGAGACTAGTGATCTAACGCCAACCTCTATTTGCCCACCACCTGTATCTTGAACTCCAACATAATGTGTGTACTAATCCACACACAGTTGATCTGAGACAACACCTAATCATCCCCTCTACAGTGATTGCTCCAGGTATACCTACATCTAGCAATCTCCACATCAACTAAATCGTGCTCCTACAAAAAAGCCAAGGACTACCTACTCCTTGCAGGTTCCACCAAATCATTACCTATTTTTTCCCAGGTGAACAAACATTGATTGAAGTCTCCAATCATGAGCCATCGCTAGCAATCAACCAACACAGCTAGTCACCTCAACTCTTGCAATCCTTCTTCCCATCTCTAGGCCCCATAGAAATTTGTAAGCCATATGTCTACTACCTCAAGCTGCACTATAATACTCCACCGTGAAGAGTCAACTAGCCTAAACAACCACTTTGCCAAAACAACCAGCCCACCCACTTTTCCTAAATGAGGCACCATCTACGTTTGCCATCCCACCCACTATAGGAAATGGGCCTCTGAAACCTACACCTTTGTCTCCTCCAAGCAAACAATATCACACTCCTCCCGACGGACAATATCTCGCAAGGTATTTCGTTTGTAGGGGGTACCCTACCCCCTACAATTCCACGAAAGGATCTTCATGGCTTACTAGCTAAGTGTTTCTTATACACCTCCTTCAAAGTCCACTGTAGGCCTAGGTCAATCTCAACCTATGTAATCTTACTACGAGCTACTGGTGACAGTGATCTACCAACCTGAGTGGCTTCCAGGGAGACAGGCAAACCCCCACCTCCCTTTGCGTCTCTAAAATCTCAAACATTTTTGGAAAAGGGGAGCCCTTAACAACCCCAACCCAATCACCTAGCAGCGACAGCCCCACCCCTAAAGCTTTCTGAGGAGGCATAGGAGAATCCACCCCCACCCTGCCAAAAGCCGACTCCCAACACCCTCACACCAAAGACAAAATTCGCAAATGCCTCCCCTTCATCCATAGAAGCAAACACGGGCACCAGCCCCAATCCCCCAACTCTAGCAGTGACAGTAGGCTCATGGGCCCTAGCTCGCAACATAGGATCTACCGATGCCGCAGTCACAAGCTTTAGCACACAACCCCTTCTCCCAATCAAGTTCCAGCCACCCTGCACCTTGTGTGATTGGACCTTCAGGCAAACCCTACAATCAGCCATCAAGTGACCCTTTCCACAAATCACACACCCAACCAACAAAGCCACCCTCATCACCAGCTTAGCCATTGGCAAGTTTTCGTATTCCACCCTTATCTTTTCATCCCCTGATGGCAAAGTTAAAACCACCTCATTCACCCTGTCCTTGAAACCCAGTGACCTCCACACACAAAAATGGGCATGGCCCATCCTATTTATCGACTCATTGAACTTGTCGAATTTGATGAATTCCCCAAAGAAACCAGCCAACATTTTTAGGAAGTTGGGCACCCAAAACTCCAAAGGTAGATCCAAAATCCTAACCCAAACAGGTTTAGCCATCAACTAAATTAAAGATGGCAATGGACCAACTTTCATACACTCTCACAAATCTTCATTAGCATACCCAAGCCTCAAAAGCCTTGTCAAACAAGGTGCAAGGCATATGAAAAATAAATTACCCTGCATAACATCATGGAATTCACACAAGTCCCCGAAGGTCCTTGAACCATGCAAACTACAAGTATCATATTCCATACAATTGATCCAATATGTCTAGGCCTTACTATGTCAGTCAACATTGCCACAAGTCACCCGTTACCATGCAATAAAAAAATGTAATAAAAAGAAATAAATCATGAAACCAATTATAGCCTTTCTTGACTCTCTCATCTATGTCAATGATCAAATCAATAAATTACAATTTCATAAAAGAAGTGCAAGTCTTCAAATTGTTATCAACTACAAACCTAGAATAAATAGTTGAGTCAAGTCCACATAATATCTTAACTCTCAAGAATACCATTGCAAAGCAGATTGATGATTTTATGACATAGGAAAGCAACAAATTTTATTTACCTGAACAATTGAAAGAAGGGAATCCATCCCATCAAGAGATGAAGCCTTCACTGGGACTCCTATCACTGGGAGTGGAGTCATGGAAGCAACCATTCCTGCCACAAACATTTTCTTGAAATTATATTGACATTGACATGTTTCTTTGACCACTTAATTCTGACCATAAAGAAAATTAGAAAATGTTGATGCAATTTGATTCTCACCAGGCAAATGAGCTGCTCCACCAGCACCTGCAATAATGACCTTGATGCCTTTCTCATGAGCATTCTTGGCATAATCAAACATTCTTTCAGGTGTTCGGTGAGCAGACACAATTGTTTGCTGAAAATTGACAAAAACATGGATTACTGTTTACATGTGAACATGAGAGGTGGATTCAAATGATTCCTTTCAATTCCTTCATATAGAGCTTTCCTGATAAGCGATTACCCGACCTCATATGGAATCTGAAATGTTTCAAGCACCTCCGCTGCTGCTTTCATTACCGGCAAGTCTGAGTCTGAACCCATAATAATCCCAACAACGGGAACATCTATGTGGAAGTTCAAAATAACCAATCAACATGCACTAAATATAAAATAATATAGTTTTAGAACAATAGATACACTAGTAAAATCAAACCTGGTATATCGCTTCTTGTGTCAAAAGAGTTGCTTAATCCTTTCACCAACGCGTCTGGTAGGGCTTCAATAATGATGCTTTTTAACCTCATTCTAACTATGTTCAAGGATGATCCAACTATGGTTATATGGCCCATTTTACGTTGTTTTCGCATTTCTGTGATTTTGCAATATAAATATTTCAGGAAGTCCAGTGCAGCAAGAATGTACAAACTGTCAAACTTAAAGATAAAAACTGTCAAACTTAAACTTTTCTTTTACCTGGTTTTTCATACCAGTGAATACTTGCACCAGGAACTGATACTGCTTTTTTCATTAGTTGATGTGCGATGGCACAGCCTCTTTCACCCTGATTTGTTCATCAAAAGAGTTGCTATAGTATCTCTCACTGGTTATAGAAATATAAAATCCAAATTGAAAATTCAGATATTATGCTAGAATTCAAATTCTAAATTCTCAGACAAACCACTAAAAGAACAATATCCCAATATTTTACTAATGCAGGAATACGGCAGCTCAGGCGAATGCAGAGAGTGCTAGAGCTCAAGTGGAGGTGGACACAAATGGCAGCAGCACCAATGGAGTTGAGGACTTGCACGACATAGGGGGAATGGAAGGCCTGGGGCCTAAGCAGGCAGTGTGCGAGGGACAACAAAATAAGGCAAAAAGGCAGTAAGGAAGCACTGCTTCGTTTGGCAGGTGCAGCATGTGGCAAGATAGGAGACAGAGATAAAGACAAGAAACAGGTTACCGACGGAAGCACAGAGGGAAGCGGTGTTGGGGATGCTACTACTAAAGCAATTTAAAGAGTTGTAGGGGGTGTGCAGCTCAAGGACTAGAGGCCAGGCAACGGGGGCATCAATGCAGTGTGCCTCCTATTTGGTAAGTTGCAATTGCATATGAGCCTAGTAGTGCTCCCAAGTGGTGAGGCTCTGTTACAACGCAACTTGGTGGGGAAGTTTGTATCTTCTGGGGTGCACCCTAGGGTTGAGCAGGTTCAACAATAAGTAGCAACTTCTTGGAATGTCAAGGAGGTAGAGACGAACATTACTCATAGATCCTCTATTGTTTGTGTTTCAAACTACCAATGATAGGAATACAACGCTCCAAAAGGGTTCATGGTTTTTTGCTGCTAGGGATCTTACATTGACCCACTAGTGCCTTGGCACTCACAATGACCCAAACTTGTTTACTAGGGTTTCAATATGGATCAAGATTTCAGGACTCTCTTGGGTGTTTTGGACCCTAGAGTTTCTCAAGACTTTGGCAAGTTTATTGCCTTCAACAAGTTTATGACTTCTTAAGAACAAATGGGTTTCACACGCTTCTATGTCTAGTGCTCCCTAAACATCGATGGCTTGTTGTGGGAGATTCAAATGAAGATGTCATATAGATTGGAGACACTGACGGCTGAGCATAAGAATGTCCCACAAAGAGGAGGGCCACGAATGCTAGATAGAGACAAACTACACAAGGATCAACTCAAGATGCAAATACATCCTCAAGATGCTAGGTTTGTGGGAAAACCAACCATCTAGCAAAGGATTGCAGGTACCGCTTGAGAAACACAGCCCCACAACATAAACTAAAATCTAGAAAATGCAGGTCATCTCAAAAAAGAATGAGGAGGCGGAAAGAGCGGAGCAGGAGCACCTACGGGAGGAGGAGGAGCAAAGGCAAAGACAGCTTGATCGGGCACACGAGCACAGTGCCCGTCAGTGGCTCAGGGGGCGTGGTGCCCCTACCTCATCCTCGGCATTAGTTGTGAGAGCTCCTAGGGGGAGCTCCAGAGACACATCCGGCGAACCTCCGCGTGCCATCATCCTAATGTGGACGACTCACCGGAGGATCGGAGCAGGCGGGAGTCCGCCATGCAAAGCATCCAACAGCCGGCAAACTTCATGGACACTGAGGAGCATCGCAACACTTTGGACCTGCTCCATGAGATTGAACGTCCGCAGTGCGCCTGCCGTC
>MNCI01023945.1:584651-598237 GCA_015680685.1 Gnetum montanum | reverse complement strand
AAAAAAAAAAAAAAAAAAAAAAGAATAAGCTGGCCAGGTCCCCCCACATGTAGGACAAGCCTAGGCTACAGAATGAAGTGGCTAAAGAGGCCCCCATGTGAGATTCAGAAAGGAAGCCTAGTAAGGAAAGTACACACAAGAAGTTCTTAGTACTCCAGTCTCTAAAGGATTCCCATTTTCCCTTGGTGCATGTCACAAGGATGTCAATGGGGGCGCTAGTGCAAAATGATAGTGGGCAAAGACAATCCCAATAACAATGCAAGAAAGCGTTAGTGATAACATGATGCCTGCTACTACAAAAGCTCCCTCTGAGAGGCTTTTCTCACTAGGCTCTTGGGTGAATCATCCAAACTTCCTACTTACAAAGTAGTAGATCATAAAGGATTAGAAAGCTAGCTTCAAAGCCTGCCCTCATAACAAAAAGGTGGGTAGACTGGGCCTCTAAGATATCAGGAAAACAATGCAAGATCAAGAATTGGAAACTCAAGGAACCCTCAACAAGGTCTATAGGAAGAGGCATACTAGTAGACCATGAAGATTCTTTCCTAGAATTGTTAGGGATAAGGTACCTCATATAAACAAAATAACCTCGAGGAATTTGTAAGGAGAGAGGATTGTGATATTGTGTGCCTATAGGAAACAAGCTTGAGAGCACATAAAGGCATTTGCTAATGTAACTAGGATGGCCCTCCTTTGTAGATTGCAAAGGATGTGCAAGGGAACTTGCCATAATCGCTAAGCTGCATACGGAACATATATACACTACAAATTAGAGCCTAGCTCTGCTCTTCCCAGCTATAGGGACATGGCTCACAAACTTTTACGGGCCCACAAGCTTGGACTAACCAATTACACAAGCTTTAGAAAGCCACGTCTAAAGTGAGAGAACACAATGCATGGATTGTAGTGGGGGATTTCAATCAGAAATTATATGAGTGGGAAAGAGATGGAAAGGGAGTGGTGCCATTACAAGGGAATGAACACTTTTACAAGTTCCTTACTAAATTGAACCTTGTGAACATGGAGATTCAGAGATGCCAATTTACTTGGACCCATAATAGAAGAGGACAAAATCAAGTGATGTCGCAAATAGACCAAATATGGGTATGGCCATTGATAAGCATCTCATTGTCACTGCGCTTGAGCGAAGGGCCTCTAACAATAGGTCATTGGTCTGCTCAAGTAAGGACTGTAACAACTAGCAACAGAACAAACACCCATTCCACCTAGAGAAATCTTGGTTAAAGAAACCTTAGATGAGGCAACTAGTACGGGAGATGTGGGCATTGTATCTTGGACACCAAGATCCAAGGGACTTCCTCAAGTAGAGCCTCAAATAGGTCAAGCAAAAAATTAGATCACAAGCCAAGCACGATGCATATGAATTTATGTTTCTGAAGCACAAACAAATCTGGAAATTACAACAGATATAGCTGCTACATGAAGAGGGGCAAGATCTATAGGAAGAAGTCACCGTCCTTCATGAAATATAGAGATTCACAAAGGAAGAGGAAGCTTATTGGTAGAAGCACTCTAGAGCTAGATGGCTAAAAGAAGGGGACCACAATACCAAGTTTTTCTTTGCTGCAGCTAACGCAGCCAAGAGGGCTAAGAACATTGACATCATGTTGGAAGGTGAGACTCGTATCACTAATTTGGAGCAGATCGCCAAGTGTCTGCAATAGTATTGGGAGAAAATCTGGATGAGGGAGGATACTTCACCCATTATAGTTCCAATTCAAAGGGTTCTAACCAAGGTAGATAACCAGATATTGTTGCAGTGCATCACTAAGGATGAGGTTCTGTAGGCAATTTCTACTATGAATACTAGAAGAGCCCTAGCCTAGATGGCTGGCCTGTTGAATTCTTTAAGGGATTTTTTGATATCATTGGGTAAAACTTGGTGGACGCATTTAATCTCATGTTTCGCTAGGGTTACATTAGAAAAGAAATGAACTACTCCCAGATTGTTTTGTTGCTCAAGATTGGGACCCCAATAAGGTCAGCAGACTTCTGACCTATTAGGGTGTGTAGCATCCTTCGAGTTTTTCTCAAGGTCATGGTCTGGAGACTGCAACCCCTGATGCCATTCCAAGTTGGTCATTAGTTCGTGGAGATTGTTAAGGGAAGATGTATGTAGGATTAGATACTACTTTTGCATGAGCTGATGCACTCTACATTGAAAGCTGCCTTCTTGGGTATGATCCTTAAGTTGGATATTGCAAAAGCATATGATACTGTTGATTGGAATGCCCTAGGTTAGGTCATATTTTACAAGGGCTTCCACCCCATATTTGTAAATTTATGTTTACAAATGCAATGTACTGGAGCTTTCTCTTTTGATATCAATGGATAACATTGGGGCTTTTCCTCCCCTAAGAAGGGTTTACACCAAGGTGACCCTCAACCCTCATATTTATTTATTCTTGCCATGGACACTATGAATTCATATTGCAAAGTGGAAGGTGTCAAAGGCCTAGAGTTTGAACAGGCTACATGAATCGCCAATCATTACATGGATGACACCATCTTGGTGATGAGAGCCATGCTACCACAAACCATAGTGATAAAAAAAGCTTTGAATAGGATGAATCAGGATCTAGACTGAGCATCAATTGGGCTAAATCCATAGTGCATTTTATCCAAACTAACATAGTTATGAAATGAAGGGTTGTTGGGACTCTTAGAATTGGACAAGGTAGCCAACAAGACGTTTACCTAAGGATCCCAATGTTCGAGTGGAAGAGAGCCCTCACATGGCCCAGCCTTGTCCATAGAATACAAGTTAGAATAGAACACTAGATGTCACACTTCTTGACTAGCAAAGGGAAGATCCTATTGGCCAATATGGTACTTGTGGCCCTAGCAACATACGTGGCTTCTGTTGGGCCCCACCACAAGGGATGTTTGACAAAGTGAATCAAATCATCAAAAATTATGTTTAGTCTGGGGGGTGCAAAAGGTATGGTTCCTAAGAAGAAGACTAATCAAGAGCTTCGACAAGAGCTTGAAGAGCTCAAAGATCCCTTTAAGGCTTTTTTGGTTGAAATGCAGCAGAAGTCATTCCCAAGATATTGGCCAACAAGCACCAGGATTTTGAAGAAACTTCAAGAAGAAGTGAAGAGGAGATTGAAGAAGAGAATCCTTTTGCATCTGTGCAAAGATTAAAAGGAAGAGATGATCAAAGGACTCCAAGAAGAGAAGAGACTAGAACTCAAGAGTATGAACAAAGGTTTCCTTTCTATCATAATAGTGAAGAAAATGATGATGATAGTTTTGTAAAAATCTTGAGAAGTACTTGAAGAGTTCCTCATGTGGTAATTCCCATCTTCAAAGGTGTTGAGGGAACAGATTTCTTTTGTTCATGGCTTACAATTGCAAATAAGTATTTTACTGTTGAGCAAATCTCTAGTGACTCAATGATTCATATTGTTGAGAGCAAACTTGAAGGATTGGCAGTCAAATGTTGGGATAAAGAATAGTATTTTGAAGAATATGGAAGACCTACTGAGACTTGGCGTCTCATGGAATTCATGCTAAAGCAAAAGTTTGAGAAGACATCCTTCTGTCATGAAGCCATCAAGAAGTTGAAATTTCTCAAACAAGGATAACAAGAGGTAAAAGATTACTATGTTGAAATTTTGTAAAGCTTTGCGAAAAAAAGGCTGATGTGCATTTAACTGAATATGAGCAGGCTTCTAAGTTCATTAGTGGATTGAGAATGCAATATGAACAAGAATTAGCATTCTATGAGCCTAATACTATTGATGAAGCCTAGAATCTTGCTCTCAAAGCTGAATTGAAAATTACAAAATTTGGCTTAAAGAAGGACAAAGATCAGAAGAAAAGGATTGAGAGGTACACAACTCAAAAGTCAAAGAAATGACCTAGAGAGGAAGGTGAAGATGAGCAAAAGAAAGAATGGGAGTCTACTTCTCCAAGGAGGAGGAAGAAAAAGGAAAGATCTCCAAAAGGTAAATACATATGCTATAATTATGATGAACCAGGTCATAGACAGTAGAAGTGCACTAAGCCAAGGAATAATGCCTCTAAGGGTAAAGAAATTCAAACAATACAAGAGGATGAGCCTAAATCTTCAAGGACAATATCTGAAACTAATTCTTTATACATTGCTAATCAAAGTGAGTTGAATAGTTGTACTTTTGCTGGACATGTTAGTGCCAATGAAGATGTTATAAGGAAGAATTTGTTTAGAGCTCAGTACGATGTTAAAGGTCATTCCTTGAGTGTGCTCATTGATGGTGGAGCACAACAGAATGTGATTTCTACCAAGGCTGTGAAGTCATCACATTTAGCTACAATTCATCACCCTAATCCATATAAACTGCATAGGTTAATAAAGAATCATTATAAGCAAGCTAAGGAACTGTGCCTTAATAAATATTCCATTTGAAAATTTCATAATCAGATTCTTTGTGATGTGCTACGTATCGATTGTTCAGCTCTTACATTTGGTAGGCCATGGAATTATGATAACAAGGTTATCTTTGATGGAGAAAATAATAGTTGGACTGTGACACATGGCAATCATACGTTTATGTTGTTGTCCACTATTGTTGAGAGTAATGATGATAATTTGAATGCTTCATTGATGCTTCCTAGTTGTAAGGAATTTGTAAGGGTGGACGCTATTTGTGGGGATGATATTTTCTTTGATGTTGAAGAAAATGCATTTGAGACATATGCTATGACTGATTTTGTGGAGTCCCATATGAATGAGAAGAAGGTTATTTTTGCTAATGTAGAATCTTAGTTATTGATGATGGCAGTGTGTTGATTGATGTTTTTGAGCACTTGTGTTAATGCTGGACTAACATTTGTGATGAAGATGAGATTATGGAAGAATGAGGAAATTCAGTTGGCTACAAGTGGAGAACTGTCATTGGTATTTGGGCATTGGGCTTGCAAGCCTACTCCATTGATTGATGCTAACAATTATTTTTCCAGATTCTTGTGTCACTTTTGTGCAGGTTTGGGCCATCATGGGGATGCAACTGAGGCATTCCAAGTAGATGATCAAATGAAGGAAGCATAGTGGTGCATGAGGACAAGCCTCCAAGAGCAAAAGAAGCTGAAAACCAAAACCTCAAGCATTGTGCCTAGGTGTGATACTCATTCTCAAGATGTTTTTGATGCATTAAGTCATAGTAGTTGTGCCAAGTGTTATGCCTTTGAGTCATGGGGGCCTAGTGCCTTCCAGCTTGTGAAAGGATATTAAGCATGACATTTTTAAGGGTGGGAGAGATGATGAGGACATCACCCAGCCCTTATGCAATCCTCAATGCATTGTTAGTGTGTATCTTGCTTGTGTGTGTGTTTCCTTTGTGTCTTGAGAAGTTCAGGATGTATTCAAGATGGTCCAAGGCCTTTGAGAGCTTGTTGGAGGCATTTGAGACTTCAGCTTGGACATCAGACTGTTTTAGGGCAGACTTGAAAAGATGTCTTCCCTGCTTGAAAGATGTTTTGTCTAGACAAAAGACGTCTTCCCTACTAGAAAGACATCTTCTGCACAAGTCTGGCTCTCAGCAAAGATGTCTTCCCAAGGCCAAAGACATCTTCTGTGCAGTAGTTTTAGCTTGAGAAAGACATCTTCTCCTCATCTAGGATGTCTTCTTTGGCAAGACAATGAATATTAATTTGTATTTTTGAATGCTAGGGAAGGAAAAAGGTCACACAAGACATTATGAAAAGGCATCAACAACCTAAATTTAGGTCAAGAGAATTTGTGTTGAAAGATAACAATGAGTGAGGGTGATTGAGAGTAAAGAGTGCAAGTGAGGGAAAGCTTGTACTAGAATAATTATGTCCAATTGAGTGAAAGGCAAGGGAGAGCACTGGAGAAAGGTTGAGAGAGTCTCTTGTAAGTGTCTTGTTTTGAGCTTATGCTCCAAGTGTGAGCAATTGAGGGATTGAGAGGAGACGTGTAGCTTCTAAGATCTTTAAAAGGTGTGAGTTGAGCTTGGATCCTCATTTTTTATGTATTTCTCTATATTTTGAGAGTTGTTTATAAAAGAAAGATTTTTCTCCATTTCTTTGTATTGTTGCTTCTCTATGCTAATTTTGCTTAGGAAGATTATGGACTGGATCCTTTTAGGGTATACTAAGGTAGATCTGCATCAACAACACTGCCACAGGGAGGCCATGCAAAGGACCATCAACCAATGGTTTGAGTCTGGGCAGTGCCCCTACTTAGAGTTGGACCTTAACTCCAAAGCTTCCAATAGCAGCATCTAGGCATGGTTTAAGTGGAAGGCCACGTTTCTTCACCCAAGAAAAAATCCAGCTATCATAGGAGGAACTGCAATAAGAGCTATGCTGTATTAATGAGGCTTTGTCCCTAATCAAGACCAAGAGTGATAGGCAATTGTGAAGTTTCTTCATAGGGTACAAAGGCCCACTTGTACCTATTCCCTCCTTCCTTTTTAGTGATGGGTCACCCTACCTTTGTTATAAACATTCATAGGTTCACCTATAGGATTTTGGGTTTTCAAAGTCATGGGGGGTATGTCAAGTTCTTACTTCATGAGGGGTTGAAGGAGGTATTATGTACCCCCTATTTTGGCTCACCATCTCAAGATGTGTTGCGTGTTGATGGCTTCTCCCTAGAGGGGGTGCCTCACCCCCAAGAGGAGCTTTTGTAACTCATTCTTTTTTAATGCATTCCCAACTCGTCAATTTGCATTTTTGGCTTGAAACTAGATGTTTAAGATAAATAAATTTTTACAAAAAGTTATGGAACTGATAGGCATCTATCTATGGTAAGAAAAAGCAACAATGACAATTGTTTTACAAAAATTTGTTAGAGTCAAATTTTAAAAGGATCAATTAGAGCCATTTTTTAAAAAATGGGGAGTTAAAGCTAGATGGACAAGTTGTGTGTAAAAATCAAGTGAAATTAGAGTAATTTTACAATCATTCAAAGTTCTACCATAACAATTATCTATTACATATATACAACTCTAATCTCTATAATAGATTACTAATTCAAAATCTTCATTAGATTTCAAAGGCTCATGAAACTAAAAAGTATAAGATCATAAAGGCAGATTATGGACAAAAATATGTTTAAAACTAATTCTCTACAAATTATGACTGAGGTTTGGTTATGGAAACTAAACAATCATACAATGATGTAAAGTCATATAAATATATTTGGTTAGAAAGCTAATACAAGTTAAATAGATAGGGAAGCTATGCATAGGGTAGAGATTATCTTATTCTTAAAGTTAATGTATTTTTTCAAATGGTAATGGAAGCAAAAGTCTTAACTATTGATAATTTCATGAAAAGGGTATAAAGTACATATTATAATTAATTGATGATTTGGTAAAAATGATCAATCAAGCTGGAAGACCTACAATGAGATAATGTCATCATATCTTTATACGCTACCCAACAACTGTCCACGACCCAAATAGAGTTGGAGTACCCAGAAGTCAACATTTTAGGGCCAAATCTTTACAAGATTTATAGCAAACTGGATATGAATTAGTAGAACAAAATGCACTAAAACAATTTCGGGTGAATTGATAGCACTAGAAAACAATGAGATCTAGAAGGAAATTGATGGAATTTAAGGGAGTAGAGATTAGAAAGTGTGTACGTTTATCAAAGACGGTTGAAAAAAAAGTGATAAATAGACTGGGATATAATCTTAACCTATTGTGAAACACAGTTAAACTAAAAAGCTTAATTTTAAACATTAAAATCATTTGTATAACTAATATATAAACCTTATACTCATTTCCCATATACAGCTCTTTGTTGGCAAGATTAAGGTCCATCCACGGACACGTCTACAAAGAAACAAAGCAATGTTCTAATCCAAAAGCATAAAAGAATTTATATAAAGATCAAACAGTAAGAGATGGAAGAAGAAGAAGAATTATGAAATCAGAAATATTAAGAATCAAACCAAGGATTGGTTTTAAAAACAAAGCGATGGTCATGCAAAAGTAGGAAGTCCAACGGATAAAGGATTAACGAGTTAACTGTGACAGAAAATACAAAAAGTAAAGCTGGAGTAAGCAGAATATCCTAGGAGGTCCTGCATATGAAAAGTTGGACTAAGGAGGAGTCCCTGAGAGGTGCACTACATTGACAGAAACGAAAGCACGCAGAAGACGCTTTTGTGTAAGCTGCAGATAAGTAAACAAGTTTTGCAGAGGATGAATCTCTGTCAGCAAGTTTTTTCTATAAACTTTATGGACTGTGAGAGATGTTAGAAATATACAGCAATTCCAACATGAGATTGCATAACAACGCAAACTTATTTTTAATGACAATGCCAATTATTAGAAGAAGTTTCCATGTGGCCAAAAAACCAGGACCAGATTAATGAATCTCGGATTAGCTTGCTTGATATGCAAGACATGTATAAATTGTGATGAGGGATAAGGAATTGACTCCCGGGGATGTTTTTCCCAACACGGAATGGGTTCAGTATGTACTTTCAGTTGTTTTTCTTTGTCATGATGGCTTTTGTTCTGTAGGGTCTTTGAGTATGAAACAGTAAAAGTATCATTTTTTTATCAACAGCCAAAGTGCAATCTTTCTGGCCAAGAGTCCAACTTATCATGTTAGGGAGAAACACGTTAATGTTAAACATTATTTCATCAAACATGTCATGGAAGAAGAATTAATGAATGTGCAAACGATTCACCCAGAAGAATGCCACTGGTAAATTGACAAAGACTCTGACAATACAAAAGTATGTCTTCTGAAAAAACAAATCTTGGGGTAACATAAACATTGGCATATATGGAAATGGAAATGGAAAGCTCTACAACTCTGGTTTTCTTGTATGCCAACCAGATTTGTCTTCACGCATAAGAAATGTTATAAGTGATGCCGAATTTTTTATTTGTACTTTAATTTATAAGGTCCCTTTGTATTTTAAAATATAAGGTCCTAAGACACTAGACAAGTTCCTTGAAGAGATTCAGAGGCGTACAGGGGGGTAAGAATGTGCACTTCATTTTAAGAAATGTTTTTTAATACATACTTTGACTTTCACTTTAATAAGGACAAAGCACGTACACTCAAGCTTATTTTATGATGCAATTACAAGGATGTTTACATTTAATCCAAAAGGGGATACATCACTCATGAGCATGCAAATGCAAACCTTTGCAAACAGTTCAAAACACAAGTTAAAGCTTAAAAAATGTATCATGTGCAACACGATCTTGCAAAGATTTAGGACGATTGAAGCAAAACCAACAGATGCAAATAGAAATGATCACCATATGAAATGCAATGCAGTATTATGGCAATGTCAACTTTCATAGATAAATGATATTATCTGGACAAATAACTAACTCCAACATGGCCAGTCCCAAGCTCCGTAGAGGAGGTTTAGCATCAAGTTGACAGCTAGCTGTAAAACACCTGTCATTTCCTATAGATAAGTTCTTTTCAGCACATTCATTATGCTAAGATACTCCTAGAATGCAACATGCAACAACAGAAGGGCCCAATTGATGTGAGAAATGTGCAAGGGCTTGCTAGGGTGTTCTAGGAAGCAACATGTAACAGCAGAGCCCAGTTGTTGTTTCAAATATGCACGGGTTCCCACATCATGGACAGGTTTGGCTAAAGAAGCTAGTCCATCAAAAGGCGCAAGATAGATATCAACAATTGAGGTTAGCTATGTGAAAGATAGAGTTGACAGGGAAGACCAATGAAATTATGGATTTGATGAAGAGAAAAAGAGTCAATATAGCTTGCTTACAAGAAATTAACTGGAAGGGGGAGAGAGCAAAAGATATAGGTGAAAGTTTTAAGCTCTTTTACTGCAGAGGGAGAGACAACAATCAAAATTGAGTAAGGAAAGTGGTAGATTAATAGTTGAACAATAAGCTAGTTGAAGTTATTTGAAGAGGTGATAGGATAATGAGAATTAAGATTGCCTTAGGGAAGGAAGTTATCAACATCCTTAGTATATATGCTCCTCAGGTTGGTTTGGAAGATTATGTTTGGTTCTTAATAGACACAAATGGTGTAAAAGAACTCATATAGTCAACCCAATGAAGTTGAGATCATACAAAAATGATGATGATGATGATGGTTTGGACAAAAGACTCAACTGAATGGAGGAAGTACAGCTTTGTTGATATTATACATGGAAAGTTGGCTACAGGGTGGGAACCTCAAAAGTTTTATTGAGTCCATGCAGAAAACTCAGAGATCTATGAGAGAGAATTTAGTTTTGAATTTAAATATTTCAACTTACAATTTTTTTAGGAGAATGATGGAATCAAAGGCACCATGTATAACAGTGCCTCTAGTCTATCATCAGCCCTGGTTTTGCACATTTATACAGCAAAGCGTTCTAGCCTTCGGTGGCATTACTAACAGAAGCAGCCCTTTGCCAATATCCTACGCACTGGAGGCTGCTATTCCTAGAATTTGTTTATATTTCAGTTTAGGATTGAATAATATGCCTTTTATGAAGAGATTCTTTTATAATAATCACAGTCCCGGTGATGCATAGCCTTGTCAGCCAGAAGAATAACATGTTTCGCTCCATGCTACATAAGAGACAGGATCTCTAGCTTAAAAAACCCATGTATAATTTTTCTTGGATGTTACAATGACAATGGTAAGATTATATAGCATTCATTTTTTTCTTACCTATAAAGAAACATCAGGAATACAAAATACAAGATACCAATCCAAAGTATCAGGTGCTACAAACACTGGTAATACACTACAAAGATGGATCCAGGAGGGGGACAGACAGACAAGATTCTTCTTTGCCATGGCTAAGACACGTGTGGGGGGGGAGGCCAGCCATGCTGTCTTCGCAACCAAGATGGGGAGACCATTGATGATCCGCAAAAAATTGCAAACAAGCTGACGCAATACTGGGGGAGGATCTGGGCCAAGCATCCCACCAGACCCATCTCGGTCCACGTGACGCAAGTGCTAAACAAGAGCGACAACATGCAGCTACTAGCCCCTTTCTCCTGGCAGGAACTCACTGCCACTATCAACGGCATGCCGGGAGGAAAGGCACCTGGTCCTAACGGCTAGAGCCTTGAGTTTTTTAAGACATTTCTAGATATTGTGGGACCCAATATCCTAGATGCGTTCAACCTCATGTTGGCCAAGAGGCAGGTCTGGAGGGAACTCAATTGTTCCCACATTGTGTGCATCCCGAAGCAATCCGACGCACACCACCCTAAACACTTCCGCCCTATCGGTGTATGTAAGGTACTCATTCGACTCTTCTCCAAGTTGCTGGTGCATAGGCTTGTGCCACTTATGCCCAGAGTTGTGGGGACCAACCAGGCGGGATTCGTGCAAGGCCAGACCATTCAGGACCAGGTCCTCCTCATGCAGGAGGTGCTTCACTCACTTCAAAGTTCAGGTTTCCCTGGACTCTACCTCAAGCTTGACATTATGAAGGCATACGACACTCTCAGCTGGGAGGCACTACGGTCCATTATGCAGTTGAAAGGTTTTGATCAGCAATTCATCCAGCTATGCATTCACATGCAGTCCTCGGCCGGTTTCTCTTTCGACGTGGGGGGCGGTTGTGGGGTCTCTCCTCTCCAGGAAGGGGACTGCAACAGGGGGACCCGCTCTCGCCCCTCCTCTTCATAATCGCCATGGACTTAATGCAGAATTATTGCAGCACATCCGGGGTGGATGATTTGGACATTGTCGAGGTGGCATGTTGGGCCGAACACTATGCGGATGATACAATGCTGCTCAGCCGGGCGGCGGTCCCACAGGCGCGATGCATCAACATTGCTCTGTCCCATCTGGCTGCTGAGTTGGGGCTGGAGATTAATCAAACCAAATCTTCAGCTCATTTCATTAATGTGGATGAGCAAATTAAAAATCAGGTGGTGCAAATCTTGAACATCCTACTCGGGACGGGCAACGACACCTATCTGGGCATCTACCGGTGGGGGCGAAACATGTCGTGGGGACCACTTCTGGAGAAGATGGAGAGAAGAATGGGCCATTGGGCAAATTGATTCCTTAGCCGCAAAGGACGCCTGCTTGTGGCGATGGGGATCCTCATGGCAATCACCCGATTCGTGGCGGCCGTTGCCACCCCCCCTAGCACCATCATCAATCACATTAACATGTTGGTCCGTACCTTCATCTGGGAGGGGGGCAAAGGGGGGGGCAAGATCCACTTGGTCAGCTAGGAGAGGGTTGCGTGCCCCCGGAACGTAGGTGGACTGGGCATCACATCCTTCGAGGACGAGCTGATGCTGGGACAACAACGACTGGTGCTTCGGTTTACGTGCCCACACGGAGAACCAATCCAATGGATCCGCATCATGAATGCAAAATATCAGTGTTGGGAGGCGGGGGTGCGAGATTCTAGGCCCTAGTAGGCACTGTGCTGGCATGCGCGTGCGATGCAGGCCCGTGGGTGGTTGGGTCTCGAGCCACGTGCCCTATTGGCCGCCAAGTACCCCCAAATCACCGGCTAGCAGCAGATCTGGACGGGGCAACTGCCCGAGAAAATTAAAATCTTCCTATGGCTAATCTGATGGGATGCGCTACCCATGCGAGCTGTCCTCTGTCATAGCGGGATCCTGCAGCACAACACTTGTCCCACATGCGGCGCAGCGGCAGAAACGGTGCAGCACTTCCTATACAATTGTGTGTGCATGCATGCCACATGGCACGCGGTAGCGGTGACCCCCCCGATGCGCCTCACCGGCGATTCTTGGGCCACGCTACTTTTATGGGTAGCGTAAAAAGCAAGAAAAAACACTGTTTTCCTACAAAAACGGCTCCCCCCCTCTCACGGCTAGTTCTCCAGGCTCTCTATGCGTGGAAAGAAATCGAAGCGGCGATGGGAATCACGCCTACATTTGAGCCTGACTGAGCCGCGTTTCAAGAGGACAAGGCTCTCCGGCAGATGGTGACTCAATGCGGCTGGTGTGACCCTCTGCAACGGCTGGTCGGGGACCTAGATTTGGTAGACAACACGTTCTTCTCCAATTGGGCCGACGACCGCACCTTTTTCCAAGGATGTGTGATTCTTGTGACCGAGTCCTCAATCGCCAGTTGTCTGGGGGCCCAGATCGCTGGTGAGGTTACCCTGCCGTCCACCCGTGGCCTGCAGGACGCCGAGCTATTCTTCGATGGGCCCATGCCACGAACTAGGAGCCGACAGGTGCCCAGATCTTCTCTGCCTCGCCTTTGGGCCCGAGCAACAGATTTGGTGGACAAATTTTTTGTCCAGTCTGGCAACAGGTCCAAGCTCCAGGGCCTGCATTTTGCGTTTCTGTGGGGTTTGAAGTTAGCTCGCCAAGTCAACCTCCCCCCGCTTTTTCCTGGAGGCCCTCCGGCTCAAACGACGTAGCTGCCATTCTGGGTTAATTCTGGCCCTGTGGCAGGGGGCAGAGGGGGGGGTAGCTCCCGTCGTCTTCTGCCCCCCCCAGGGGGGCACCCCCGAATTGCCCCCCTGTCGCTGCCCCCCAGGACCCTCCAAGCTCGCTCGACCAGGGAAGCTGCGGGTCTCTATGGGTTTCAACTGTTACGCGGGGTCAGCGGACCCAACGGGAGCGTCGCCTCCCCCCCCCCCCCCC
>MNCI01023945.1:540600-584611 GCA_015680685.1 Gnetum montanum | reverse complement strand
GCTTGGGGGATTTTTTCCCCCATGGAGGGCCATTGCTGATGGCCCACCATTTGTAATCTCTTGTACTATAATGTATCTTTATCAGTAATATAATCCCGACTACTTTCTCAAAAAAAATACACTACAAAGAATTGATTGAAAAAACAAGTAGAAAATTACAATTACTCCTCAAAATTTACTTAAGCTATAGTGCAACATGAATCAAAGCAATATTTGACAAACCTCTTCTTCCCCAAGTAAATTGTACATAACTGCTGCAGGCACTTTCATTGATGCATCACCAAGGGGAAGGCCAAGAATAGCCCGTAGATGTTGCTCATATTGTGAAACATAACAAGCCTCAATTGTATGGTGGCCACTGTTGTGGGGTCTAGGAGCCACTTCATTTAACAAAATCTGTATTAAATCAATCATCACAATTTTTTATTATGTATAAAATGAAAATGTAAACTGTTATAAAATGAAAATGAAAAATATTTGTGCTATCCAGACAATACTAACACTGAACCTACCCGACCATCTCTTGTCATAAAAAGTTCAACTGCAAACACTCCAGCCCCTTTCAAAGAGCCAACAGCTCTTTCAGCAATAGAAGTTGCTTCCTTTTCTATTTTTGTTGGCACAGGTGCAGGAGCCTCCACTGTGTGACATATGTTGTCCCTGAAGTTTAAAGTAACATCTACTTAATTACTATATGCACAAATACAACAAAAAAATGTTCAAACTTTTTATCTAGATCAAAAGCTTAGACAGAAATTACAGTCAACGATGACTACAAATCACACTTTTTATATATAAAACATTGAAAAGGTAGTTTGTTGTATTGGTAAAAGCTTCATAACTTTTTTAATTGGCACAATCACATCATTGACAACATAAGCGGATCTCTGACAAACGTTTTTTTATGTTTCCTGCAAGCAAAAATCACCAAGGTTACAATCACTAGCACATACTCCATCATTTTCAATATTAGTCACTCTTACAAATGTTTGTCTCTTCATGTTCTGCTAAGACTAAGAGATATTTCGTCATGGAACTTGTGAGTTGTGACATACTGCTGCTATTCCTGATATAAAGCATCAAACCTTGTAATCATTATCCTGATATCTTGTGGTTGTAAAGGGCCATGGCAGGTCCAATCACATAATATCCACATATCTTGTGGTTACTTGTTTTTCATTGCTTAACTTTTAGAATTTCAATGGTTCACTTGTTTGTAGGATTTCAAGGGCACCTAAGAGAAAGTTGATGATAAAGGGCCCGGAGGAGATATCTGAGAAGCGTATCAGTGGTCAGAACTCCATCAGGCCTGCCATGGCCTTTTACAACCAGTCAGCAGTACATTATTCAGAGATATTTTGTTATGGAACTTGTGAGTTGTGACATACTGCTGCTATTCCTGATATAAAGCATCAAACCTTGTAATCATTATCCTGATATCTTGTGGTTGTAAAGGGCCATGGCAGGTCCAATCACATAATATCCACATATCTTGCAGTTACTTGTTTTTCATTGCTTAACTTTTAGAATTTCAATGGTTCACTTGTTTGTAGGATTTCAAGGGCACCTACGAGAAAGTTGATGATAAAGGGCCCGGAGGAGATATCTGAGAAGCGTATCTGTGGTCAGAGCTCCATCAGGCCTGCCATGGCCCTTTACAACCAGTCAGCAGTATATTATTCAGCCATCAAAGAGCTCCCGTGGTGACCTGATGCAAAAGTGAATGGCAGCTGCAACTGCACCTGACAACTGATTTCCAAGTCCAACTTCATAATTATAAGTTGGAAATGACCAAGGATTTGCTCAATGAGATGCCAGCAGAATTTTTGAATTCCAGTTTTTTGTTGTCTGTGGCTTTTGAGCCATTGAAACTGGATTTGGAGGCGGTTAAGTTGGAGTTGTGTACATACCACGAGGACTAATTACTTACCAGCACAATGGCCATTGCAGAGTTTTCAGGATCTCCACAAAGTTCCTGTAGCTTTGCTTTAGAATCGTGGTGGGTAGCAATGATATAGAAGCTATCAACATCAGCTGCACCAACCTTCTATATATGTTCAAGGACACAGCTGGGCTCTCTAAAGCTAACAAATCATCAAATGGTCATGTTCCTCTTTCAGCCTTGACTCAAATGTGGGATGTGATGGTGAAAATCCTCACCTCCGAGATCATCATCAAAGATAGTAGTGTGCATACATATTGAAGGGTCTGGATATTGCTACATGCCAAGGTATGGTTCTACCAGAACGCTGACTGCTTCAAGGTGTTAAAGCATGAAATAGAAGGATAAAAGGCCAGTTATTACTGGATCGCTTTCCATTTTTCTTATGTATATATAATTTCTGCTTATATGCATTTTCTTTCACAAGTCAAGAACAAAGTGATCAAAACAATCATGCAGATGTACAACTAGTCAGCTATTGATAAGCCGTAGAAGACCACAATTGAAGACACACAAGCATACAGCATGGAGAAAACCAATAACGAAAGTGGAATTCTTATAGTTAGCACAAAGACATCACCAAATATCCAACACGCCAACATTAGCATGGACATCATGGATTTGGTCATGCACTACCATGCCCTAGAAAACAAGTTCCTAGAGTACGACACAACTATGGAGTTTTTCTTGTCCATGATTTACTAGGATATTCCAAATGAGACACATATAATGAGGCATCCTGGAAAAAGTTAATTGTGATGCTTATCTACTGAAGTTGAAGGTTAAGAAGAAGCTCATGATTGATATTGCTAAGCTCGGATGATCATGATTGATATTGCTAAGCTCAGATCTTCATCAACTGTGGCCTCACGAAAAAATAAGGTACTGAAATCGTTAATGTTTACGTATTGCTCCCCAGTTGCATGCTACATTCATTGAACGAAGGTGGAGAACCTCTACTATAACAACCCATCTTTCTTGAGTTTTCATTTTAATGTTTGTGGCAATGTTTGTGAGTCTACTTTGTTGTGATGATGTGTGTGGATAGCGTTGATTTATAGAACTATCTATAATTTTAAGACTGATAAATTTAGAGTGTTGCTAATGTACTTCTATTAATGATTGGTTGAATGACCAGTTCTTCTTCCTTGTGATTGATCTAAGTTGTGCTAATTTGTGTTATGTGCACTACTAGATGCAAAGTACTAAGTACATACTACCCATTGATTTACCATATTAAATAGAATGAACAAAAGGAATGCTAAGTACAAATGAAGCTGAAATGTTGTATTATTTATGAGGTTGTTACTATGCTTTCATTTTTATGTGTTGCATGACCTAAGTGCCTTGAAATGATTTCTTAAACTGATTAAACTGTTTCTATGTGAACCATATATATATATATATATCCATGTGGATATCTCATGTACTTGTTTTGATGTGTATTCATAAAAGTTTTGGATATCTTATCTCTAAGGACTATTGTATGAATTCTAATTATTCGGCAATTAGAGTTGGAAAGAAAAGAAGAAACAAAGATTCTTTACATTATGCTTCAGGGGCTGAAAGAGCTATGTTTTGCTTAGTATGATTGATTCTTTTAAATATATATAGCTATGCACATGTTGCTGAGGAACTTGATCAATGAACCAAGTGGATGGAACCTGACCTATAAATCAAGATTATTATGTATATTATAGTTGTATTATTTTAAATAATGAACATGTAGAATGTTGTGTGTGTTGATGATGCACTATTCTTTAGAGTTTCAACAGTTAATAGAATGTAAGTTACCCACCATGGCTACACAAAGGTCATGTGATGACCTTTCAAGGCATCATAAGACAATGTGATAATAAACTATGAACATAAAATGGAAGCTCTTGCACTACTAAAGGTCTGAAAAAGAAGGTGTTTCCCTTGATTTTATGTCTTGGACTTACAGTTTTTCATATTCCCATTTTGAAATCTCTTCCATTGCACCTTATAACTTGATTTTTAAGGGAAACGTTGCTGGAAATGAAGCACAGCTACATATTTATTGCTAATAAATTTAGACATGACATGTTGCTAAAGAAAGAATGAACAGACGTAGATATTATGTTTGAATATTTTATGTTTGTCAATTTTCTGTTATGTGAGATCAATAGGAATTGAACCTAATACTTAGCAAAATTAGAATTTCAAAATATTGAAAGTTGCAACTAATAAAATTAAACCTGCAACTGTTAAAATATAATTTTATTAATTTTTAAGAGTGATCATGGAAAAAATTGAACTCATGACTAGGTGGTGTAGAAAAAGGTTTTATTTCTTAAAAAAAGAAAAACCAGAACAATTTTTAATAAAGAATTGGTTACAAGAAACAACCTATCATCTCTTGAATTCCACTAGCAATTATAAAGAGAGGGGAGAAGGGAAAGGAAAGGTAGAAAAAGAAAAGAGAAAAAGGAAAGAGTATGTGTGTGCATATTAGAGAAAGATGGAGAGCTCAATCACAAGGGAGGTGGCTGGAAATGAACAGCAACAAAAGGAGTGTGGTTGGAATAGCAAATAAATAATCACAAGAAGAAGACGATGGCTGAAAGAGAAGATCAACAAAAACAAAAGAAAATTGTAGCTGAAGCAGCAAATGAACAACAAGAAAAGAAGACTATTGCAACAAGGAAAGATTGTGGCTGCTACATAAATCAACAAATAAAAAGAAAACTTGATCTAAGAGGCAATCCAATATTATAATTAATTGTTCCTCATGAGCAAGAAATCTAACCAAGAAGGTAAGGTGAATCCTTCTCTTGCTATGTGTGATGGACAGCATTGGCGGATAATCGCAATATCTCAGCTCTTCTCCTTTCTTTGCCTTGAATATCATTTTATGTTAGAATCAACTTTGACAAGATTTTTTGTTGAGATTTTGGATTGTTGAATCCTTGATTTTGTTGATAGATCTCTCCACCCATCCTTTGCACTCTCAAGCCTAAATGACTTGGATGAGAGTGGTTTCTATAACGATTCAGAAACACCCATACCAATTTGGGGCATACTAGCATAAGGATTTGCCAAAAAGGGCCAAGGATCCCTTATAGAAGGATTGGTACCGCCAACAAAAAGTGAGAGTATCCTTGGGCCCATGTTTATTTTGTGATTTTATAAAATTTACAGAATTGTTGAATGCTTAATCCTTGGATTGAATTTTGATTCTTATTTGTGTACCTTCTCAAGTCTGATTTTGTTATCTTTCTATGAGTCCAATGGAGTGGGGGAAATCTAGGTTGTTAATCTATGGTTATTAAATATTAATGATGTTAAATTATGGTCGTTAAATGTAGGTAATTTCTCTATTCTCTATTATTGGTAAATTAGATAGCTTAATTAAATGTTAGTAGTGTGCAATTTATTATTTCAGCTTAGAAAAGTTCTCGAAATGATTTTTTTATTGTGAGGGTTGCTGAAAAAAAATAGTTTTATTGTGCAATTGAATTAATTTGATATTATTGATTTATACATTTCTTGAGGCTAACTGTTGGGTTAGACAAGTCTGTTGATGAACAGCGTCCAATATATTATTATGAGCTAAGAAAAATCAAAATCTGATCCATAAATTAGACCTGTACATTGTATCAAAGGAATCTTGCATAGATTTTTGTTATCACTGTTTGGTTTTCTTGGTTGTCATTTTTACATTAGCAATGGTTGAACCAAAAATTGATTATTCATTCTGGTTTGTTGATGATACTAGATGTAGTTGTTTTTAATTCTTTTGTTAAGAGTTTCCATAATTTGATTTGTAAATTACTGATTTATAAAATTCTTGTGCTTTTGGTCCAGCTGTCTAGGTAAACAAGTTTATTAATATGCACAATCTAATTTCTAATTTTTCTTAATTTCTAATTTTTCTTACTTGCTGAACCCTAGATATTGTATCAATGGCAATGATATTATGAATAAATGTAAAGATCACTGTATTATTTTGTATTTCAATTTAAAGTTTTCCAAGTACATAAATAATATGTTTTCATTGAGTTTGACTTCCTTATGACGGATTACATGTTGGCTGTGCATAATTTAAGTGAATGGATTGAATTAATTAGTTTTTGGCTAAGCTAGATGGCTGCAGATATGATTTTAAGTTTTAGATGTTTTCACTTTTGTACTACACCTTGGATGCATAGTGTATTAAGAGATATCAATTGTCATATTAGCATTCTCTTCCTGCTAGATCCTTGGGTCATTCTTTACATCATATAATTTTTGTCATTATACTTTATTTTTATTGATAGTTGTCAATGCTGGCCTACATGCAAGTTGAATTTCTAACAATTAATCAACTATTTGGGAAAAAAAAAAGTTTACCCTTACATTTTCAGCCAACTTGTTGGGGGCTTTGAGCATTAACTCTTGCTTGCTATGGATGGGTGTTACATCAACAAGATAGTCCACTCAGAGAGATACTTTACAGCAAGTAAAGTAGCTGAACAAAAATATCCAAAATCTGGAACAGGTAGGTTCATACAGGGAAAAGGAGTTAACAAATCACTTTACTTCCTTCAAGCCTAGATTTACCAAAAATTTGGAAGAGGCTAAGTCAACAAAAGAGGAGCTATTGTTTCTCAGGCAAGCAAATGACTTGCCAACTATGCTAACTGACTACGTGAGATTACAGAGCATGGAGTCTAGCATCATGCCAGCAGAAGAGAAGATATGAACGCTCAAAAAGGAGAAGAACAAGATCTAGGCAAAGAATGATGTTGCAACCAAGAACTGGATCAACATGAAACAAAGCCTTGATATCAAGTACAAGAATAAGGAGAATATCTAGAAGTAGGAGGAGGAGCTCAAGAAGCAGCTGAAGTTGAAAAAGGACCACAAGTAAACAAAGTTGAAGTTGTCTCAACCCTCAACAAACCTCTCCATAATTAGTGACTATATTAATGGCCTTCTTGATGCACTTTCAAAGAACAATATATCCATTCCTGATCCTCCAGCATCTCTTCCTAGCTCTGTTTTGTACAATGTTCATGTTCCATTGCAACAGCACAAAACTTCTAGTACCTTCATGGTTGAAACCATCACGGTTCATCCCATGTCCGCTGAAGCAGAGGCATCAGCTCAAATGGATGCAACTCTGCAAAAAATTGATGCCTTACTGAATTTTGAGCTTAGCCCTGAAAAGAAATAATTCCAAAATGTATTGTTCTGTGACAGCTAAGAAAAAGATTTGCGGCTTTTCTATTTTCAATGCTTTGGCTCTTTTTATTTTATTTTTATGCATTTGTTTCTAACTAAATGGATAAAATGACTAAATTGAATCATAGAACTGTTATAAAAAACTAATTAAGTGGTGAAATTTTCAAAAGTTATTCAACGTTGAGTTTGAAGGGAAGTGTTAATAATTGAGTTATTTGGCAACTTTCACTTGCCTTTTTATATTAAGAAGATGTGGAGTTCCAGTTTCCATTAAGAAGATGCAGTTGTTAAGTATGTGACAAAGAGATATGTTGTTTAGTATTGAGTTGTGTTCCACAAGTGTTTTATGAGATACAAGGGAACTTTGGACAGTTGTTAACACACACACACATCATCTACCACACTACCTATGCTTGCAGAGAATATGCCAAGTATCAAGAATTTTACAGTTCTTTTACTGTTTCTGAATCTTGGTATTATATGAACAGTGAATGTCAGTTGTGTTTGTGTCTATATACTCTTAAATCGTAAGTACTCGATATCACGGTTCTTACTTTGCATCATTTTATCTGTTAATATGGTGTTTGCATCATTTTATATCTGTTTATATGGTGTTATTATGACGTGTCCAGACATTTTTTCTATGTTTCAATATTCCACTACTATTAATTATCATTATTCTTTTTATATTCTCTGTCAACCATAGAATCTCATAATTATTATGTTCACAGTTTGACTCCTGTTCAACTTCAGTTCTCTAACCTAATACAACTAAGCTTATCTACTCCTATGGACCTTAATTTCCAACAAAGCATTCCTAAATAGTTTTTATGTCACAATTAATTTTTTAGTTTTAGCAAAAAGGCCAACTACTAGTTGGCTGGACTTTGTTGCAGAAAATAAATAATTATCATCATAACGCTAGGCCAAAAGATGAACTTTTTCACAAAAATTATTATTTTGGCCAAGTTTTGTCCGAAAAGCTAACTACCAGTTGGCTGGACTTTGTCATGGAAAATAAATAGTTATCAACATAACAATGGGCTAAGAGATGAACTTTTTCAAGGGAATTATTGCAGGTATGTAATGGCTTGGTCAATAATGCTGAGCCAAGAGATGAACTTCTCATGTGAATTATTATGAGATTTCACTAATTCTCAGTGAATCAAATATGGGATTTCATTAATTCAAAAAACAACTCTCAGCTAAATAATAGATAATATATATCTTAGATATATAGCTAAACTAGTATTGGACCAATCGTGATATATAAGGCTTGAACTTCTGCAAGCAACAAAATTTCATTGATGACAGTCAGTTGCCATCATGTGGAGGAGAGTCTTGCGTCACTTGGAGTAGTAATCTTGCCATCATGTGGAGGAGAGTCTTGCGTCACTTGGAGTAGTAATCTTGCCATCATGTGGAGGAGAGTCTTGCGTCACTTGGAGTAGTAATCTTGGTACTGTTCTGCATTGTTTGCTATCACTACGTTGTCTCTGTCTCCATTATGTTGCATGTTTTGGCGCTAATTTTGAAAAGTCCCAATTATGTGGCATAGCATGTGGCTATGTGGCATACATGCATTGAATCACTGTCACTACTGCAATTCATAGTCTCCGCCGTTAACGTTGTTGCCTGATGCTGGGTTGGTTAGGCACATGTCTATAGCATGATAAATGGTTAGTTGAGGGAAATGGTCAACACTAACCAGCATACCAGACTCAAAGCAGATAAGAATTGAATGCATAAATAAATGTGAGCTGAAAGTTTCAAGCAAATTAACAGGAAACGCAGAATTTTGAGTGCAAGTTGCTGGGAAAGCAATCACAAATCTAATATTTATGATCCATACTTAGATTACATCACCAAACAAAACAGTGCTCCAATCCACAGCTCTGATCACAATTTTCTAATCCTCGGGAGATACAGCAACCAATAGAGTAATGCTCCAATTCCCGGATCTAACAAAAAACCTCAAATTCTTTAAACTCTTTATCAATTTTCTATTATGCTCTTTCAATGCAGCCTTTACAATCACTCCATACAATCTTCTCTCTCAATGAAGTTACCTTTTTCACATTCCAAGCTCTTTGCTTAAGCAACTCTGGTAAATAAGGTATCAGGATTGATTGCACAACTCCATAATTACAAGTGACTACTCAAATCAATGATTAAAGCATTATCTCAACCCTTCTATTTATACCTTGCATTAACTGTAAGTAGGATGTGGTGCTAATCCACACTAATTTTCTAAATCAAATGTGATGTAATCACTTTTAACTTTATGATATCCTGATAAAGACAGCAGGGTCTTCTATTCTCTTGCAAAATTCATATGCTTTCTCCTTGCTAACTTGGCCCCAAATTTCAGGGATATGCTTGGTCTTCTTTATATTTTTAAATTTCATTCAAATAGAAATGATATAAACTAGAAGGGGCACCAGCAGTGATCTTTTATTGGCTAAACTCATCTTAGCTTTGTCAATGTTTATAGTTCAGTTCGAGAAACTAATATAGACTAGCAAATACTAGAAGGGAAATAAAAGAACATAATAAAATTAGAATCTTTCTGAAAATGGCATACTAAAGTAAATCTCACTTGTGTCTGGTTTCAACAACTGGAAAACACTGGATTGAATTGTCCCTTCCTCTAGCTACAATAACTGAAAGCTCCTGAAATATGGTATATAAAGAGAATCTATCAAAATGCCGTTAGAAAAAAATGTTAATAATCAAATGATTTAACACATTCACTGTCGTAACCTTGCTGAATGGAACCCATTTCTCAGCAAATAAGCCACGTTCAAAACCACCCAATGCTGAACAGCAATAAAGTAGAGAATATTGGGTAAGTACTTGGACAAAAACCATAGAGGTTGTCTATATATGTCAATGAATGTTGAAATTTTTTTCAAGGGAAAACATAACCTGTGATTGAACAATACCAAAAACATTAACAAGAGAAACCATATCGGAAATGGGGAATCAGATAACTTCAACTGCTTCTTCATAATGTTCAAGTGGTTGGATGCAATAGATTTGACCCAAAAAAGAGAATTCCTAATATTGATAGAAAAATAATAAGATACAACTATGAAATGGAAATTTTTAAGTGCAGAAAAATGAGAAACTGAGAGTTGCATGTCATATGATTGGAGACAGAAGGCAATTTCATGCACAGAGAAGCAGAAGATGAAAGATTAACAGATGTTTTAAAGAAAAAATCATTAAGCAATTGAACTTGAATATTTTTTTTGTTTCTAATACTAAAACCAAGACTAGAGTAACCAATTGTTATATGTCTTTTCAATATTTTTCCTTCCAACATATCATTTTCCTATTCGTTCATTATACTAGAAAAATCTGCCCCATTACAAATGCAATCACTGGTAACTTACCTGTAACAGCTTGAGCTATGTCATCTTTGCACTTTGCAACAGCATTGCCTCTTCCATCGTATGCGAGACATCTGCTTTTGATTACCAATGGGTATGAAAACAATTCACCTGCTTTCTCTGCACTTTCCAAGCAATCAATCTGCCAATTATACATAACCGAAAACAGATTGCTTCCCCTGTGGCTCAATAAAATAATGCAAAAACATTTAAGTGAATTTACAATTGGAAATAACCCATCCTCAAACCTGCATAAAATCCGGAAGAGGTATATTGTGCTTATTAAAATGAGTCTTCTGCATATATTTGTCCTGCAGAACAAAAAATAGTAAATCAGTTATCACTAATTGCTTGTTTATCCACCAATATTTCATCATTTGTTAATAAAACGTAAATTAGCCATGGAACCTTTTCATATTGTTGTAAATGGCATTATGTAATGTTCAAGTGTTAATACATTACAACTGATGTTTATCTCCTCTTCAAAACTTATAAAAATATCCAAATCCAGATAAAAGCAAGCAAGCTAAGTTTTCTTCTGTTATATGAATGCTTCAAAAATAAAATTTAAAGGTCAGGTCCTTCAACTATCTTCTTTTCGCTTTGTGAGACATGTCATTGAGAATTAGTCACTAAAATTTGTCCAGCAAGCAAAATCTCTGTTTTTTAATTGTTTATTTAGCACATTGTCTAAAATTTTCCTTGCATGTCTGAAAAATATTGCACCTGGGAATGAAAATTAAAGGAGATTAATGCATGAATTAAATAACTTCCTGCCTGGATAAGTCTTATGGTTGAGCTATTAGGCTGGCAATCAAAACCTTGTTTTTCAAGCATTTCAAGTGTTTCTGCATCCACATGCTCTATTTCAACTGTCACAACCCCACACCTGCCCAATCATTGATGAAATATTGTTACACGATTCATTAAAAAACAAACATACAAAATAGGATGTGGTATTCATCATTATTTCATTGACCTAATTATGCCACTAATCACATACTTTGTGCTTAACTGGAAAATCTGACACATATATCTAACTTACCCTCTTGCAAATTCACTAACGGCTTTGCTGTCCCTATAACTGCCTACAACATGCCTGAAGGCGAGTGTGCTAGCAGGACAATTCTGCATGGGATCCAGCACAGCCATCTTGATACCCATTTGTGAAGCTGCATGACACAGCATCCTTCCCAGCTGACCTCCCCCTAAAACTCCCACCACCGTGTCACACAGCCCAGTCACACTGCTGCATATTTCATCATCGCTATAGAGAAAAACACAACAAAAAAAACATCAAAACATAACTCAATCGCTTTAGGCCCATAGATAAGCGATGCCTTGCATGTTAGTATTATCAATGCCACCTTCGTCCCTCCCTTACCCAAGTGAAAAAGCACACCTCATCAGTTTCAAGACAAATATGATATATCTGGTACATGCAATCGTATCGATTTTGATTGTATTTTGATTTATTATTAGCTCTAATAGACGTAATGTCATCCTCACAACCAACCTGGCGTGTGTCTGAAGCTCTCCTGCATCTTGTTTTAAACCATTCAAACCACCGGAAAACAAGCAGGACATGAATACAGCAAAATCTAAAACCATTTACGCAATCTTTTAAGAATCAAAACATATAACAGAAAAGTTTCAGAATTTCTGTCCATGTTTTCGTCGGATATCAACATATCGTTAAATAACAAAGTGGCTACAATAGGTTGATAGACTATACTTCCTGACAAAATCGCTTTCCAGAGGAATGACTCTATTCTGTGAAAACTATCAACCAACTCTAATATGTAGGCAGTGAAAGAGCAACCAAACGATCATTTTTGCATGGCATACCAGGAAGCTGCTTCGTTCGTTGCTGCTGCGGCGATATTCCGCCTAAAAGTGGCAATGGCCGGCAGCTGACGAAGAAGAAGAGTTTGGTTATGAAAAGCAATGGGCTGCCCGCAAATAGATGAATTACTGAAGGAACATGTTCTTGGTCTTGTTAGCGATCGAGGAAAGAGAGCAAACGACTGCTTTGGCAAAGATGGGGAAACAAGGCCCTCCATGGCTGCTCTGCAACAAAGCTACACTGGCGTCGCTTCTGTTTGTCGAAATAATTGTGATTGTGGCTCTTTGTCAAAATCCAACGGTTCGGTTACCTTGTGAATGTCCGAACTTGTAACTGTATCACGGTAACGCTGTTAACTATTCGAAGAGGAAACAAATGAAAGAAGCAGTTTTCCTGTTCCTGTTCATGTAAAGTAACGACGAAATCAAGTCAACGTTTGGATTGCCGTATATTGCACAACAGGCAGTGTTCTTCCTTGTTTGCTTACGCTGATGGGGGTCTTCTTTTTTTAGCTGTGATGCCGTCGGAATTGAGTTTGCAGGGTTGGTCACTCATTTCATTCTTCCTTTCAAAGCAAGTTCGCAAAAATTTATTAAGGTGAAACCTTCCAACGGACAAGCGGTACACCCGTATCCGTAAGGTATATTTTGTGAGTGAAAAAGTGAAAATACGTTTATTTCATTGTTAGGAATTGCACCTCTCCATAAAGTGATGTTACGAAGACTAACAACTTATAGCTTATATTTGAAGGGCACAACAAGTTACTAGGTGAATATCTCCTATCAATGGTACTATTTTTTTTTGGTTTCAAATAAAATTGGCATCAAGTCGTAACTTTCTATTTTGAGTTCAAGCATAGATGTTGAAAACGATATAAATTTTGTTAGGATTGGGACCTTTCTACCTACTAACAATTAATTATTTTCACTTATTTTTTCAAAGTTCAATAAAAAGTTGATGAGCAACAAGTGTCCTCTATGCTCAACCATATAGATCACAAGCATTCATGCATGATCCAGTAAAATTTCGAAGTGTTATGTTGTTGGTCATTGTCTTCTCAATCATCATCTGTGTTAGATTTGTTAGTACAGTTAAGTGTGATTGAGGCATAAGATGTTTATATTTTGGGAGTGTTGGAACCTGAAATAATTGAAACATAGGTACACTCCAAGATTTATAGAAGCTTATAACTTCTATAGTGCTACCTAGTAAAATCAAACCTGTGACCTAGGATTACCAAGCCAAGACCTATACCACTAGGCTAACACCTCATTGTTATAAGATATTTATATTTTGGTTATTTTTATTATTAGAATATTAAAATGGTAAAGTGATTAAAATCTTAATTAATTTCTACCAAACTATGGAATTAAGAGTAATCTAGACTATCCTAAGCATAGAGCATATGTTCCCACTTTCCATTCCCATCCTAAACTTATATTAACATAGTTGGATTACTAAATGTCTACTGCTAAGTGTACCAAGTATCCACTACTAAGATGCATTTAAAGTAAAGTGCTTAGAGAATAAAATAAAATAAACTAAGTGCTAATCCAAGTGCTACAATGGAAGAAAACAATGCTGATTTTATTTCCATTCATGGATTATGTCCAAGTATAATGCAATTCTAATAAAACTCAATTCAATGAATTCATTCAATGTTGCAAGCACTTAGAGGGAATGTTGGCTAAGTTTTATGAAAGCAAACTACAAGAGTTTTGATACACAAATGACAAAATATACTATAAATATAGATGATGCATGCATTTGTATAGGTGTTAGGTGCATCAATAGGGATGTAGTTGACCGATAATAAACTTTATCATACCCCCACAACTAACTAAAACTCATTCTCAAGTGAACAAAAAATGAGATTGAGTTGTTAACAAAATTTGGGGAGTATGGGAGTGAGAATAGATTGACTAATAAGTGTTTACAAAATTGAGTGATTACAAAATTGAACGCTGAAGAAAGTTTGAACACCTAGCAAAAAATTAGTAGCCACTAGCCAAATGGAAAGGATTAGGATGAACTTTTCACACCATGCCTAGAGGAGGAGGTTATTGTGGCCCAGATAGTCATTCATCACATCTTGGTCCTGCTAGTGATTTGAGCTACCATGCTACTATTCCTGAAAACTTGAAGGTGTCTAACAGGGCCTTCATCTTTTTCTTCTTGCTTTGTGGATAATTAATGGTCTAGGAAACCTCACCAAGACTGGTTGTTATTGGTACATCCCATGGGTAGGACATTGCAAAAAACATTTCTTTCACGTTGACAAACCAGGGTGCGAACTCTTTACATTTAATGTCAAATATATAGACAAGATTTTGTAGTTCTTAGTAGTCATTCATTATCCAAGTTAGGTTCTTAGCAAATAATCTCTGATCTTCAAACTTGCTCTTGAGAACCTCAAGCTCCACATTAGCTACTTCTAATTTTTGGTTTATTTCCTTGTGGAGCTTGAACTTTATCTTTGATGAATCACTATTTGATGTCAACCATGATGTCGGGTACGCGACATCAGGGCCTGGATTCAACGTCGAATGTCCGACATTGGGGTATATACCTTGAGTCTATAAATACTGCACCTCAGTCAATTTTCAGTTTTCAAGCAAGGTAGCGAAGCTCTTGCTATTTCTTTCCCCTAAAGTTAGAATACTTTTCTAAGTGCCCACAAAAGGAGTCTAAAGTGTGTATAGTTCTTGGTTCGAGCACTAATATACCTAAGCACAACAGCGTGATGGGAATAAAACAAACTCTTTTAACAATCCTTGCAGCACTAAGAATAGCTTAATATTTTCCTTATTGCATTTTACTTTCCTGTTCTTTTCTTTAATGCATTTGATTAAATAATTTATCTCCAGCAGTTAATGAACACAAGCATGACCACTTCGAGCATTCGTATAGTACTTGGTAACCCAGCAACGCTTAACATTTGGTAACCCAGCAGTGCTATATGTGTTCAAGGTGTGTTTAGGAAAGTGGGACGGTTACTTGTGTTAGGATAGATAGACAATAGACATTAGTTTTTAATCTACTCTATCCTTATTCTTGTTGTAGGCAATTACATCCATAAAATATAAAACAACAAAAATTCACATACCTCAATTACACTTAAACCATAACCTTGAGCCTCATAAGTGTAGTTGGGAAGACAATGAACATTCTCAACACCATTTCACTTTCTAGAGAAACTAGTGTATGAGATAACTATAGGTCCATGGAATTTGACCGGATCGCACATAACACCTTAGTGATTCATATGGTTGGGCGTAGGGGTACCTCACTACTCATCAATCTTGCAAAAGAGGTAGCAGCTGGTTGCTTGCTTCTCCAACTTTGTCTTGGATCTTCTTACTATCAACATTACCAAGTTTGCATATTAGAGATTAGCTAACTCTATATACTCTATCATCTCCTCAATCTACAACTTATTGAGATGGATTTTTGCCTAGTTATATTCATTAAGTCCATCAAAGATGGGCTACCATGCATCGCATCTTTGCTAGAGTTGTTAGAGGGCTTTTTCACTTTTTCCTTTACTAGTTTGATCTCCTTTTCATTAATCTTTGTGAGCATCCTAACTTGATTCCTATAATGATTTTTTACTCCTTCATACTTGAGGACCGTATTTTTCTAGGCGACAATCTTGATGGTAGTCTTCTAGTGAAGGGCATAAACCTCATTCATTGAGAGGTTTCTATTTTTGATAGCCAACATCGTAACATCATAGTTTACTTTGGCAAACTATTTCTACTACTAACAGATGTACTCAAGCAATTAGTCTTTCTATTCCTTAATATTCTATAGGTGGTGATTCTCCTAGGTCAAGATGTGATTCTTCTTGTTTGTCTCTTAAAGGTCACAATTGGTGAAGTTCATCATTACTTCAAATAGTGATGCATTAAAGATCATCATTTCTTTCACATTTTCAACCTCTTAGATTTTTTGTGAAAGCTATTGGAAAGCTTCATCTTTGGTGAGCTCAAGCCTAAGAATGGATGGATTAGATAAGCAAGCTCTTAATTTTGCAACATGCACCACCAATTATCAATTACTAGTGGTGGTCTCTTTAAGTTACACATGTGCAATTAGTAGCTTGTCCCTTATCTCCAACAACTATGATCAGATAGCTGAAATATCCTCTAGAAGATCAAAGATCTTTGGAATTAATTGCTTGGTTCCAACTAGTCACTCTAGTACTTCTTCATGATGTGTTACACTCATCCCTTTACTTTTGGCTCCTACAAACATTTGAACATCTACCATCATAACTACATCATGAACATACACTACAAGAGTACTTAAGGCTTCTCCAATTTAATTTGTAATCACCTCTACTATAGTTTCCTAGCCTTTGTATGGTATGACTTGGACTATTGCTCCTTCCACTTCTTCTAGCATGAAGGAGAAGGTTATTGTATTCTTGGAGATTTCAGAAAATGCTTACCCTAGAATAAAGAGAGTGACTTCTTTAGCATTGAGTTCGACATGAACAAAAGCCTAGTCTCTTTATGAAAAGAATAGAGGGGCCAGTTTGTTCATTGTCTAGTTGATGGTCCTAGCAATCTCATTAAGATGGCTCATGGTCGGATGGTACATAAAGGATTCACCACTACCTATAGAGGCTTGTTGTTGTAGCTAGTGTTTCTTTAGTTTCCTTAGGTATTCAATAGCTACTACCATTTTAGGGATCATCTCTAGTATTTTCAATGGTGATGGAGGTGGCACTTCTTCCTTATGAAGCTTGGTAAGAGTCTTGTCTTTCATCTTCTTCTGCCATCATGTGGCAGGAACCCTACAGATGACATCATATGTGTAGTAGGTTATTTCTTCCCTTTTATAAAGTTTTCTAATTAGGCATGGACAAGGGAGTGTCTTCCTAATCTTCTCATTCTTCTTGAATCACTCCTTGATTTTCAAGAAGATGAGTTGGAGAAGATTGACTTAGAATTTTCTACTTAGAGTTGCACATGCCCTTGCAAAGAAGGTTATCACCTTGCTTGGCCTTAGTATGGGATTAAGGTGATAGGCTACAATCTTGAAATAATGGAGCAAGTTCACTCCACAAATAATCCACATTCAAATACTAAATCTAAATATTATTCAAACATAAAAATGTTTACTAGAAAAAAAGAAAACTAGCTATCTTCAATTAATTAATTAGAGGATTACAATAAGGTTCTCAAAACCCACAAACATCCAAAACCTATCACACTCGAATGATATTACAAAGCATGAGTCTCTACAACTACATAATGGTTGTTCTCAATGCAACACACAACCAATATAGAGATTCTCTCATAACCCAGTAATGAGATCTTAACATACAAGTAAGACTAAAGCACATAGGTCTACACAATTGACCTTAGAGATGTAACCTCAATGCACTCACTCAATGTGCTTTCATTCACTTTACCCAAGCTCTTATCACAACTTAAGAGCTCTCACTAAGAAATTTCTTCTCACAATTGTGTGTGTGTGTGTGTGTCTCTCTCTCTCTCTCTCATTCACATCTATTCTAACAAGGGGAAATCACAATAATATTTATGGAAAAGATGGAGATAAAAAACATAGAAACCTTTCCTCAACTCACTTGCGATTCTTCAGTTGTTTTCCAAGTCTTTTCACCTTCTCTTCGGTTGTTTCCATCCTTTTCCTACTTGTCCTGACTATTTTCTAAATTGGGATAGGTGCTTTTACTAGTTTTCCTAGCCATAGAATTTTTCTTTGAGCTTGTTAAGACATCTTCTACAAAAACCCAGCTCTCAAGGAAGACATCTCCTATTTTGACAAGATGTCTCCTTCACTAGCAAGACATGTTTCCCAAGATGTCTCTTACATGGTCAAGATGTCTTGTCCAAGACATATTTGATTAAGCCATGACATCTTGCTCAAGGAATCAACATAATCAGCAAGACATCTCCTCTCACCTAAAGATGTCTTCTGTCAATTCCAAGCCTCAACCAAGACATCTTGTTGCCTTCCAAGATATCTTCTTCAAGCCCAAAATCTACAAACATAAATGTAAGGAAGGAACAAAGGGAATTAGAAGAGGTGTCCTTACACCAAATAAGCACACTCTAATTTAGTAAGGGCATCATACTCCTTATGGTCCACTCCATAGCATCTCTGCATTCATTCCTTCTTAGCTTCTGGATCTGCTTGGGTAGATATCTTTACCAACTTTGCCTTAGTGTTAGACAATTTGAGAGCTTCTACTATGGTCTCAACTAAATATGATATGGTAATTTCTTTAATCTTCATTATGATATCTCGTTGGTGGTTATTTTAGAAGAGATAGATCTCCTCCAAGTACCATTCCCCACTAGTGAAAAGGATAGACCATAGAGGAGACACATGTAGATATGTTTTAACCTAGTTTGATGCTAGATTGAGGAAGGGTTTGAATTTTAGTTCTTAGAGGATTATTTCTTAGACTTTCTTGCTTTAGATCTTCTCCATGTAGGCATCTATAAGGGTGACCTTCAAATTATGCCTAGCTCTAGGAACCTCGTCTTGCTTGGATTACCCTGTCTTTGCGGTGGGAATTTAACAAACAAATTCTAACTTAGGCTCTTCTTGTAAGGGTTTGGTAGCATGTGTCATCTCAACTACTTGTTGTTGTTGTTGTTGTGGTTGTTATCTTCTTCTTTGAGGTTGTTTTTCCTTAGGCTATGATGGCCCTCCCACTTGTGGTCCTTGTTTTGGTGCCATTTGCAATCATGTGAATAATCCTAGATATCTTTCAATCATTCTTCGAGTTAAGTTTTGTAGCAAATTTGACTATTAAGCTTTCCTAGTAATTACGAGTGCATCATAATATTTTATTATTTATTATTATTATTTTATTTTAACTTCAAAGAGAGTTTCTTATTGGTATTAATTCTCTTTATCATTATTTCAATATTATTTTAATATCTAACTTATGGGATGATAGAAAAATTATTGACAAAGCTTAGCATTAATGCCCCCATAATGTAAAGTGTATCTCCGGAAGCTTGAGGATCAAAACATAGGTTGAATTAGGTATGTGCTGAGGAAGTTATGACTTCTAAAAGGTTTTGGCCTTGAAATTTTGCAAAAAAATCCCTTTATGTTTGAAGCAAAATGTGAAAAATGAGCTAAGTATTGCATGTATATATAGTATTTTTATACTGCATTAATGGGGATGTGTCGATGTATCGAAACACATCAATGGGGATGAGTTAATAGAGCCATTTGCATTAATTTTGTAATTAGGAAACTAAGGGAATTTTAGAGAATATAGACATGAAACAAGAGTCAAATGGAAGCAATAAATTTGTGGAACAAAGGCAACAATAACTCATTAGGTTCCTGTTTATGAATTAGAGTGAATTTGAGCATTTGGAATGTTAAAATGTGATATGTTTCCCAAAACAAAACAAAATAAAGACAATATTGTATGATGCAGGTTACCAAGATTAAAGGAATTGAATTGAGGCTCATGACCATGAGGCTTAAATTAAATGGGCCAAGGGTTGTGCAAGTGGGTCCTCCCCAAAGTAGGTTTATGCTTAAGAATGTCCTTGCATAACCATATCATAAGGAGTTTGTAGGCTTCTTGGATATCAAATGGTGATCTAAGTTAAACACCATATCCTTAGAATTAACTGTCTTAGGATCATGTAGTTTACAAACCAAAAATAATTAAATGACCAGGGTATGGGGTAGTAAGATAAGAGAATGGAGTGTTAGAATGGGTTTAGAGAGAGAAATTGGGAGATGAGAACTCAGATCATAGCCACAAAAGATCCTTATGAAGTAGATGATTAAAGATATCTATATACTGACTTATTTAGATTCCAAACCAAGTCCACACCATTAGCAGTGACTTCAAATTTCCATGCTCCTCCTTTCCTATCATTGCAAGACTATAACGATCATAGGGAATGACCACCACTCCAAGAGAATAAGGAATTACTTAGAGATTTTTAAGGAAGAAATTTGGGCCTTAGTTAAAGGGGTGTTTGTAAGCGTGGGTGACATGTCTTTCTAACCCCATAACTAGTGCTTGTATCTCAAGGGATCTTTAGAGGAATGTGTTTTATTTCCATTTTTTGGAAGATTTAGGAACCATACTTTACAAATATGTACTTTCTTTTTGGATTACAGGAGGAGTAATGATCCATTCCATGAGGAGTCATAAGACCCATAGTAGGAGTTAAGAAGAGGACTCATAAAATCCCCTTAAGATTAATGCCTTTTCCATTTTCACTTGGTCCTCCTCCATTCATTAGGTAATTAGATTATAAGTTACTTTTAGTTTTAGTGTGGAAAAACCATAATGATACCATGATATAGATCTCATTGTGAGATGGATGGAATATGTAGATGTCATGAGCTCATTGACTAGTACCATCATAGAATTGACAACTCATTAGTAGAGAATATAATCCAAAAACAAAGTTAGCTTGTATATATAAATAACAATATTAACAATTGAATTTAGTAACTATTGAAATTCACAATAGTAATAGAATAAAATCAAACATTGTAACAAAGGGAAAGAAAAAGACACAAATGTCAATAAGGTCAAGTAAAGTATAAATATAAGTAAAATATATGAGAAAACCAAAAGGTAAATAAAATAGAAAACATATAAAAATGATGTAAAAAAAAGATAAAAACTCCCATCCTCTCCAAAGTATTAGGTAGATGATCTTCTCTTCCATGACTAAGTTGAAAGGAGGAGATTCTGAATATGGAGTGAGCTTGATCTTGTGTTGAGGTGTTATGGCTGATGTTAGTTATTCAAGAATCTTTAAAGGGTTTGAGTTGTTGGATGTTGACCAACATGTATTTTTGAGGACTTGTTGGATGATAGATTGTCATAGCTCTAAAAGAAAAATTTAAATGTACAATGTATGATCCTTCCCACAGTGTTCAGAACTTAGGTCATCAAGGGACATGTATGGAATTCCAATAGAAAGCCTTATCTCCTAATTGAAATACAACTCTCTTAATTTAGGTGTCATGTCATTGTTTATGATATGTCTTATGTACTTCATTCATCATGAGGGCCACCCTTCTATTCTCATCTAGTATGTTAAGTGCAATTAGTCTTTTCAAATATGTCAAGTCAATGTTTAGGTCAAGGTCACATGTAGTTGTGAGTGTACAAAGTTTAGTTTGAATTGGGAGCTTAGGCAACTTCTCATATACTAACTCATAGGAAGAGTACCCTGTATGGAGTTTCTATGTTAAGCGTTATGTTCATAAGGCATCGTTGAGTTTGGTACTCTATGCCTTCCTATATCTACTAATGGTTCTTGTCAGAATTCTTGTGATCTCTCTATTGGTGACTTTAGCATGTCCATTGGTTTGGGGATGGTAAGGAGTTGTAAGTTTATGTTCCACCCTCAAACGCTGCACCAAATTGAGAAATGTAGTGCTTGTGAAATGGATCTAATTATTATAAATTAATGTCCTAGGCACACCAAACTTGTTTACCACCTGTTGTTGAAAGAATCGAGCTACAGTGGAAGAAGTATAGTTAGTAACAATTGCAGCTTTAGTCCATTTGATATAATAGTCAACAACAATAATAATGTAAGACTTCCAATTGGAGATTGGAGCTATGGATCCCATGAAGTTAATTCTCCAAAGGTCAAAAGGCTCCAATGGTTGGATCCATTGTTGGGGCCCTTTCATCCTAGTTATTATTCCTCCACTGCGTTGACATTACTTGCATGAACAGATAAAATGGTGGACATCCCTAAAGATCATAGGTCAAAAATATCCTATCATTAGGATTTTTATGACCATTTTTTTTCTTGCAAAATGGTCCTCACAAGGGCCCTCGTGAGAATCCTAGAGGATTCATAGTTTATCTTCATCAAGTACGCATCACTATACCAAGTCTTTTGCATAGATTTTATAGAGGTTACCCTTGATCTTGATGTAGTGTTTAACCTATTGGAGAAACAATTATTTTCTTTTTTGGTTCTATTTTTCAAGGATCTCCTGTATGAGTAGGTAGAAGAAGAATTCATTGTTCTAGTTTATGATCCTTAGTGCTGAAACTTTAGTTGCCTTAGCAAAAAGAAGCTCATTTATGAATTGATCAAATAAAGGCTCTTCATCAACCTTGCTTTCCCATCTTAACCAAGATAAATGATCAATAACCATGTTCTTGATTTCCTTCCTATCAACCATTGTCAAATCAAACTCTAGTAGTATCACCAACCGTTGTATAATATATGGGCTTACTATTGGCTTGTTCATGAGAAAGCAAATTACATTGTGATTAGTGTGCATAAAAATGAAGTATCCAAGCACATATTGTCTGAATTTTCAAGAATATACACCACTACCATTAGTTCCCTTTCTATTGTGATGTCATTAGGTTGTGTATCTATAGTGCTTCTACTTGTGCAATAGATATAGTATGGACATTTTTGATCATCCATTTATGTAAGCATTGCCTCCAATGCATAATTGGATGCATTTATCATAAAATGGAAAGGCTTGGACTAATCAAGTTCTCATAGGATTGGTATTTCTATGAGCTATTACTTCAACTATGGAAACACTTGTTCATATTCCTTAGTCCATTTAAATGTTGCATCCTTTTTAGTAAGCTGAATAAGTGATTTGGCAATTTCTGAGAAGTTTTCAATGAAATGCCTATAGTCACCAATATGCCCAAGAAATGACCTGACATCTTTGGTTGTTTAAGGTTGTCTAGTAATTCCTTAGATGACACTTACCTCCTTAGGATCCATCTCAATACCTTTTTCTAAAATTTGGTCTCCCAAGACAATGCTCTTCTAAATCATTAAATGGCTCTTCTACTAGTTGAGTTGCAAGTTTGTTTTCACACATTGTTTTAGTACTTGTTCAAGCTAGTTCAAAGCCTATTCAAAATTAGCATCATAGGTGGAGAAGTCATTCATGAATATTTCCATACCATTGCCAATTTGCTATTCAAAGATGTTGAGGAATAGGAACTGAAAGGTTGTACGAGCATTACATAAACCACACGGTATCTGTATGAATGCAAAAGTCCCTTACGAACTTGTCCTAGTTTTCTAGAGTGATTTGGATCTAATTGTAGCAACTATATCCATCTAGAAGATTTTAGTAGCTATGCCTTGCAATAGCATCCAACACTTTGTCCACAAACAATGATGGAAAATGATCTTTAAAAGTGGCAATGTCTAGTAACTTGAAGTGAATATAAATCCTTCATTGTCTTCTTTCTTTAGTACCATAATAAGTGCTCTTACCCATTTAGTATTTGTCATAGGATAGATGAATCTAGCTTTGAGAAGTTTCTCTACATTCTTTTTAATAACTTATTTTATCTTTGGATTAACCTTCCTTATGGCTATCTCTTGAGCTTGATAGTAGAATCTGTGTAGATTCAATGCTAGCATATGCATGGATCTATTCCTGTTATCTCATGATATGATGAACTGAAGGTTGTTAACCATTTTTAACTACTTCAATAATTTTTTTATTCTTTATTAATATGGGTATTGATAATTGTCAATTTCTCATTGTCTAAGAATACATATTCTAAAATGCTTGTAATGATTTCAACTTAAAGGGTTTTAGTTCAAAAATTTTAGTGACTTTTAATTCTTTCCAATCTATCTCTAATTCTTTTCTATGCTAAGCTTCTAAGAGTTGGTACTTCATTTGCTCAATCTCATTCATCTTATTTATACATGCACTTGTAAGGATCTCTATTGATTCCATGCACATTATAGAATTGGAGCTTTTGTCTATAGTCAACCAATGGATGTGTGACATCTTGTCCCTAGATGTCATGGCAAACATCAAATATATTACAACATGCATACAAAGAAAATATACCAAATGTGAAATATATGTGATATTCAACATTATGTATAAAGGAAATAATAGGAAAAATTTAGAAAGAGAGAAAAAGAAAAGAATGCTTTATTGATATGGAATAGTGTATCCAGATCATGCTCTGAGAGTGTTCCTTGGGGTTTTCTTTCTTTAGCATCTATCCCTTAGAGGCAATCCTGCACTACAACCACTATTAGGCCTATAACCTAACCAAAAGGGATGGCTAGTCCACTTCCTATCCTACTTCACTTGACTCTCATGACTTGCCTATATTGACTACACCACTCCATGCTTGGCACAACCTCTAAGCCCTGGTATAAATGCCTTAGGGAAAACCCCTAAATATCACCTTGAGAGATGTGTTATGAAAAGGCACCATCTTCATTAGGCAGCAACATCATTTGGGAATGGGGATGTGATAGGATGCCCTTCTATTTTGTGGCTACTTTGTATAAGCATATTTGGATATTAGTGGATTCGGCACACATTCTACATGTTGTAATAGATATGCTCTTGATTGCTCATATTTTTTGCATGAAGTTGCACCTTGTATCACTATACATGATGCATGGAACTCTCTTCTTCTCTATTTTATCAAACTCATTTTCTTTGAAATTTCCAAGAAGAGATCTTTGATTTATAGCTTGGTATTAATGGTACTTAGTTAAGCCCTCCTCATAATTATCAAGAAGTCCCCATTATAATTGTCCACATGGGTTATTAGGAAATCTACTAGATATGACCAATCACTAACAATGATTATAATATCCTCCACCAATCCTAATGAAATAGTAGTGGACTAGTTTGCAAGCTCTAAATTGATATTGCATTTCTTTAGTGGAGGCAAATTCCATGTTTCATAAATCTCTTGGGAGATTAAATTCATACCAGAACCTGATTCTAACAAAGGCTTGTATAGATCATTTCCTATAATTTGCAAATAGATTAGACAACTGCTAGGGTTAATTCTCTTTCTTGGAAGGTATCTTACTTTTATATAGTCTGTAATTGCATGAGTTAACATAACAATTTGAACATTTTGGGGACTTTGATTTGAAGATGACTCAATAGGCATCCCTTGGGTAATTTGAGATGAGTTTGCATCCACAAGTGGCTATGATGATTTGGGTGGATTGTTAGGCTTGAAAATGACCTCTTGTGAGGTTTATGTTTAGAACCCTTAAATTATCATCCACTTGCAAGTTTACTACTCTTATGGCCTTGTGTTGCTAGGGTTGTAGAGGTATTTCACCTTGCATAGGTGATGTAGGTGGTAGAGGAGTGGAGGTATGATGAGACGTGATTTGATAGGCCCCAATGTCAAATACGCAATGTTAGAGTCTCAATGTTGTGTACCTGACATTGGGGCTAATAAGCAACATCAGATACTTGATGTCGCCTCATCTAGAGCTCACCTATAAATACTGCACTTGGGCTTCTGGATGAGACAGTTTTTGGCTTAGAGCTTTTAGCACATCTTAGAAATAGTTAGTTTTTAGTTCTTTTCTTTCTGTTATTCCTAGTGCATGCCTGCAGTGTGATGTTTGTAATTGTGTAGCACCTTTGTTTGAGTGTGATGTACTTGGACATGTTATATGACTAGAAATAAAGATTGAGATTACTTTCATCATTGCAACATCCACTTAGATTAATACTATTATTTTAATTATTTAGTGCTTTCCTTAGTTAAATATTTTCATTTATTGTTATTTGCTCTTCTTGTTATTAAGTGAAATGTGTACGCCTTAATCACAAGCATTTAAGTGTAAATACTTGGTTGCCTAGAGGTGTATCGTTTGACATAACTAGTGATGTACACTTGGTAATCCCAGAAGTAGCCCCATGAAGTCCAATACATGCATGGATGATTAAGAGTGGATACCATTTCCATAGGCTAACTTAGATTTACTTTCCATTATTCATTAGTTAATCAATTTATCTCTTTTCGTCACTAGGAGTAGCATAGAATTAGGAAATATCATACACCTGACTTTGGACTAAACCATACGTGACAAGCTACCACTAGTCCAAGTGGGAAGACAGTGAACTGCGATCAAAGCATAATGATCTAGATGCCACAACTAGTCCCATCCATAGAATTTGACTGGATCGTGTGTGAACACTTGTAATTCGTATGATTGAGCATAGGGGTAGCTCACCACTCATCATTAGAGTCATTGCTAGGGATGGTGCTAGTTATCTAGATTAGTTATATTATATACGATCATTGTAAAGGAATTAACGATATATCTTTCAGAAACTCTTATCTCTCACACACCATAAACCAAGAACAATGTCTCTGTCACAAGGAAGTGACAATGCATGGTATAGCGAACACATTCATTGGAGAACTAATGAGATATATGATGAAGAAGATTGGAGTGATCAACCTTATGTATGGATTTCTTATGATCATGACCATCCTGACGACACTCAAAGACTACATTCACCTAAGGCAGACAATCTTGGAGAAGATGATGTAGGTCCTAGACTAGAAGGGGCCTCGAGGCCTAAGACCTCCTCAAAAACTAGAAATGATAATTTAAGGGACCCTAAGGAATACTATAGAAGCCATGACAACTCTTCCAGTTCCTCATCTTCTTCTTTCCCTTCAACATCTAGCTCTAATGAAGATGAAAGTAGGTATAGAGGTAGAGCTCCATTAAAGGGTCAGACTAAAAATTGGAATCGAAGTTACGGGAAGAGTCAAAGAGGACACCATGAACATAGGAACTTCCCTCACAATCTATTTGATGATGATGAACCTTTGTTGGCCACTAGGAGCCTAATGCATATCACATAGGTCGTTAAGATATCTTGCAGACATTCCAAACAAAGTTGTTTACCTTAACTAGACATGAATAATCTTCCTAAGTTTGTAGGAGGCTATGATTTAGATTTGCAACATCATTTACAAGCCTTCCATGATGCCTATGTATTTCACAACATGGAAAGTAAGTGGCAAAAGCTTAAGCTCTTTCCTAGGATACTAATTGATAGAGACAAAGTGTGGTATTGATCATTGAAACCAAATTCAATCCGTCGATGGTCTACAATGTTGGACCTTTTCAATGAAAGATATCAAACCTATAAAAGAGCGTCCAACCTAAGGAGACAAATCCAAGAGTGGAAACAAGAATGACATGAACCCTTGGACATGGCCTTAGATAGATATTATACCTTATTGAGTTGATGCTCGGGCCATGGTTTCTCCAAGGAAGAGCAACTTTACCACATTGTAGATGGGCTTCGTAGTGAAACAAGGACAACCCTTGGGATGTATGCCCTAGGGAAACTATATGAGCCCATCAAGTCAAAGAGATAATAGAGTGTATGGGAAAAGAAGAAGGAGAGATGTGCAAATGGGAGAATGTCAAGAAACATCAATGGGACCCAAATCTTCAATCGAAGGAGGTCCAAATTTATGGTAAGGAAAATGAAACTACTTTCGATAAGGTGATTTCGCAACAAACTTTGCCGACAGAGGAGTCTATTGATGATCTAGAAGCAAAATTCAATAGGATGTCTAAATGGATAAATGAAAACATCATAAATCTTATTGAGATAGTCGTAGAGAAGATCATGCAACATAAGCCAAGTGATCACAACCAACAGAGGATATAGAACTGAGAAACAGCTAAGAACACTTTTCGGCAAGCGAGAAAAATGGCTGACAAAAGTAAGGCTAAAGGCTTCACCACAAATGAAGATGATGGATGCAACCTATGCATATATGACCATCCAAAGGGCCAATGCCCCATATTGTTGCATCTATAAGAGTATTGGGAAAGTGCCTTAAATCCAAAGTTTGTGCAAAAGCACATGCTTGGGAGACTTCCTCTTCCACAAGATAATTTTAGACAATTCCACAACCGATTGTACCATCCTAGTGGGACTTATTACTAGCCTAAATATCCTCAACTATAGTAGCAAAAACCATATTCATGCAGGAGGCCACCACCAAATCAACCATACCCACTGAAACCTCACAAATATTATGTTCAACACCCTGTTTCCCCAACTAGTTCAGCATCCTCTACTTCAAATCACCACCACTACTCTCCCAAGTACCATCAATACATGACATCCCCTAAAGGATCATCATCTTGTGCTTCTTACCATCCAACTCATCCTTGATATTTTCATAATCCACCTCCTTATATGCCACCACCAAGGACACATGAAGGGTTAGCACCCCAATATCAACAAACGAGCGCCACTTATGCTGCAAATATGCAAAGACACGCTGACACTAGTGGGTTCCAACCACAATGTTGAAAGTATCCTTTCTTGAGGAAGGGCTATAAGCTAAAGCAACCCATGCATACATCCACTACATCATTTTAGCTAGCACGAGGCCAACCTAGTGCACCATCTTTCTCATCTAAACCAACATCCTTTGACCATACACAAGGGCCACCATCTCTCTGTACTCCAATCCCACATCCAACTAATGAATCCAAAAATGTGGGGAGACAAACGAATCCATGCATATCATATCATGCTCAAGGATGTAATAGTGGGCTAGTCATCCATAATTTTAACACACCTCATATCCTGTCCCACCCTACATATAACAATCAAGTGTGTGACCAACAATTTTTCTACCCAACCACCACACCACTAATAGACACCTAGTGGCTAGGGCATGAATGGGTCCCAATGTTTCATACATGCATGGATCCTTTTCATCCACTTATTAATCCTAGCCATGACCAAATTTTTAGTCATGGGGGTTACCCCCCATTCTAATCTTCAAGATTTTTAAGTGCTTTTTATCTTTTTGTTTTACACTTTTTTATCATTTTCTTATTCTTTCTACTTTTTTTGGTTGTTGTTTTAATTTTTCTTATATGTAATCTTGCTATTGATAATTGAGATAAGGTTTTTTCTCTATGTTTTTGAATCATAAGGGACTAATTATTTGAACATTGTGGCCATGACATCCATTTACCCATTCCATTAATAAGAGTTTCTTGCTCTAGTCATAATGGTAATCTCTTCCATCTTCCAAATTCTAAATAACTTCATAATCGTTATGTCTAGATGGAAGAGTGCAGAACCAAGACAAAATGTAAAGGGTGTGACATCAAGGGGATTTGTGGATTCTCTTTGGCTACTTCTATATGTTCTATCATGTTGATGAGGTTGTAACCATATCCTTGTAGGTCTAACAAAAAATGGAAGTAAGAGCAACTTTAACCGGCACTGAATAAACTTATGTGGGTCCCACTAGAAAGACATGCACCTATGCCTAAAGGTTAGCAACTTCTTAGAAACATCAAATAATAATAATAATAAGTATGCCATAACAACGCTCCTCCCTTAGACAAAATGCCAAGTGATGTTACTCCTTGCAACTATGAGAGTCTTATGGTTGTTTGCTGATTAGATGAGACAATATGGTGTCATTGAATGTGGTATGGAATTGGTTTGAATCTTGGAAGGAAGGACACATGGTTATCTAACCATTAGTAACACACAAGGTTTCATTATGACCATGGTATGACACCTTATGTCCTGATTTTTGCAATCCCTTCTTCAGTCCATTCCATCTCGTTGTCCAAATGTTCATAACTTGTGGTTTTGTGTAACATAAAGTAATTATCTCAATTCGGTGGTTTTAACATGTGTGTTTTGTTTCACAGGTATGCATTGCATTCAACTCCTCTAGTGTCTACAGACATTTTAGGCATGGTTACACAAGGGCATCATAGGCTAGAGCCTGCTTTGAGGAGGACCCAATTGTGTAACTTTTGTGATTTGTACTTGTTTAACATGACCACATAATTTTTCACCTTCCATGCACTTCAATTATTACATTTTATTGTTTCCCTTATCATGAACATACTTTGTCCCATAATCAAGCTTTCAATGCCTTTTTCTTGCTTATTCTTGTTCTTTTACCATTGACGACTTCACCTTATCCTACTTTTGGTGCCTTCAATTGATTTTTACACTTACCCAAACTGCAAAATTTAACTTTCCACCTTCTAATCCAACCCAGAGCTTTAGTTTGCATGTCCTTTGGTGCCCCAAAAATTGAAATTTTTGGGCCTTGATATCATGTACTCGACGTCTGGTCCGACTCGATGTTGCGTCCTCGATGTCATGTATGTGACGTCAGGTCTCAAAAAAAGTATATATAGTTAGCCTCATGTGACATAAACTTCATTCATCTAATTTGCTATTAGGGGAGTTGTTGCAATTTTTTCTCGCAACTTAGAGCCTTGTGCCTCCATCTTCTACTTGTGATATCTAGCTCTCTAATGCTCCGATTTCCATATTGTTTGACTCTATCTGAACTTGGAGTGTTCCACTTAGTCGTAGGGGGGGGGGGGGGGGGCGGGGGGGGTGTGCTTGCATGTAAAATTTGTGCTGATTTGTTAAAATTTGCTATTACCCAAAAGGTATTCTAAGGGTAAGAATGTTAAAAACCTTAGGACTTATAATGAGAAATCATTAACGATAGTGCCAGACGTCCAATTCTTCTAACCCTCATGCCTAAAACCTTTATTTTAAGCCACATATAATTAAAAAAAACCTAGTTACGATAGGTTGTAGAAGAGATAGATGCTTTTTGGGTGATTTTTCTTGCAAATTTTCCTAACCTTGCAATCATATGCATAAGGAACTTAATGACTAAGGTTCTGGGTAAGGTATGAATGGATTAATGATAATAAACATAACCTTAGTAACACTTGGTTTTTGTTTGATTGCAAATGGACCCAAGAAGAGGTGTTCAAGGTGAACCAAAGAGATGCTAAGCGTCTACATGGTGGCTGCAGCAGTAAGGAGAACAAGTAGAACATGTTGAATAGGAGGTCCAATCATTTAGTATTCATCAAGAGGCCCCTGCTACTAGGCAATTGGCCCAAGGTGAGGCAGTCGAAGTACCGGCTCCCGAATATGGACAATGTCTCACATTGCCTCCTAATTACCTTGCTACCATCCTAAAAAAGTCCACATTGGCCTTGGTCATTGTGGAAATGAACTTTGGCCTAATTGTGAAATTCACTTCTAAAGTGGTGCAGATTTAACTCAAAGTGTCTCCATTGTGGCCGATCCTATCTAACAGTGGTGAATGGTACATGGGGGTCTATCAATTCTAGCACAATAAGGTACCACTATGAATATCTATGGGGTGAATTTCTCTTACGCAGTCAAAGATATAGCTGCAACTCTCAACCTACCTAATGAAGGGACCAAAGTGACTCACCTATCTACTAGATCTGACCCCAAAACGAAGAGATTGTGGTTGAAACAGACATATGGCAAAGAAGATAAATCATATCATGAGATGACCTTGGAAGAAAGAACTTACTTCAAGATCGGGTCATACCACTTGTTCCCCACCAAAGGGCTCAATTGCATTTCCACTTATGCAACTAGAGGAAGTGCCATTCGAATGGAAAAATTTTCATTTAACCTTCCTTAATACTATTTCACAAAAATCCAGTGGTGGTTTAAAGAAATAAATCAGCAAGATCGACACTTTTGTTTCCTTGTTTGATTAGAAAGTTGTGTAAGTGCATGGGAATCTTAGAATATACCAATGATATTCTTCGAAAGGCTTAGCATGCTTTCTTTGCAAAGATCCTCAAAATTGTAGCACTAAGAAAAGATTATGGTGAGGAGCAAGAAGCTGAAAAGGAGGTAGAACCAATAACGAAAATGCAACAAGAGCCAGAGTAGCGCCTGCAAGCACAAGCTCCACTGCCACCGCTACAAGATTATAGACACATGATCCACTTGCAAAGAATCATTGAGATTGTCAACTGGGGGAGAAGGGATGAGGCTAATCTCTTCTAGGTTATGGATGACACTGTACGAACCATCATATCAGCTAATCCAGCAAGGGGGGAGATCTTGATTTAGTTAGGAGGAGAGGGATCCCAATGGTTACACTAGATCTCTGGGAATATTGCATCATTTTAGGTCACTTTGGAGACTAGAGAAGGTGCCATAGTCATGGTGCTACAACATGAGGATGTAGTAGGCACAACAGAGGTGATCATTGATCACATCAAGGAATAATTCAATGTTCTTGTTGTGCCTTTGACCGATTTGGTAGGAACAAGAGATGCACAAATGCTAGCTAGGACCTCAATGACTCTTGCAATGCATGAGGATGTACTTGATTGTTTACTGCAGATAGGTTAAGTGATGACCACTTTGTTTGACATCCCCAATGATGTCATTGCAGCACAATTGGACCTCATCACTACAAAAGGAAAGTTGATCATAATTAAGATTAGGGTAGAGCATGCAGAAGCTGAGGTGCAAAGATTGCAAGAAGAGCTAGCTACCCTATATGCTGAACAACGGGATCTTGCCCATTTGATCACACCATACCAACTAGAGTAGTTTTGGATGAAGGAGCTTACTAAGCTGGAAAAGGAGAGAGTAGTTGCAAAGCAAGAAAAGAAGATGGTGGTCTAGAATTCCTGCACTAAAGATGCGCGAACTCATGCACATAAGAAGGCATTGACCACTATTCAAGAAGAAAATAAGAAACTTGCTAAAGAGAATGGCTGGTTGACCATAGTGGAAAAGAAAAAGAACATCTTAGAAGAGAGTGTCCACTAGTTGAAGGAACAACTGGTGAGGGTTAACTAGGATATGAGTTGATTGGCCCAAGAAAATAGAACCCTCTTTATGGAGGAGTTACACGCTATTCGACAAAAGCTAGCAATTGAGATTGATGCATGGCAGAACGAGGTTAAGAAACATAAAAAGTTAAAAGAACACTTTTGGGACCAAGTTGGCATGTATAAGGAAATTAATGAGAAGGAAATCGAGATGGCCAAGGCCCACATCAACTCCTTGGCAGCACAAAATTTTGAATGGTAGGTTATTTTGGATAGTTATGCCATGGTCCACCAAGTGAAAGTTAAAAATAAGGACTTGCAGATAGAAGATTTGAAAGAATACATGGCATTGGCTAACCTTAGATATGCCAACCTTATTATGTTAATAGTAGGTCATCCCAGAAGCGAGTTGGAGAAGCAAGTGGTGACCACCTATGCACTTTATGGAAAAGAGTTTATGGATCAAAAAGATGCATTGCAAAAGTTATAACTGGAAAACTCAAAATTAGAGGTGGTCAAAGCTAGCTACCAAGGATAGAAAGATATATCCTCAAACCTAGCTCGAAGATTGACAAACTATCATGAGCTAAAGGATAAAGCTAGGGCCTTTAATAAAGAATGACGGTAGTTTGCGTCTTGGTACATCAAGGCAAATCAAATGTTTCTACAACTACCATGTCCTTGGGATGTACTAGCACAAGCACACATTGGGACAGTAGCCTGGATGGTGCATGACCCAAGGATGAAGGAGGAAAAAGTGCAGGCCTTGCTCAATTATTGCAAATTCCAACGACCTGATGACAAAGGGAAATGACCAATGGAAGAGCCACCACCTCTGGGTACTACATGAGCCTTTCAGTCTTGTTTTGTCTTATCTTGTTTTGTAATAATGTGTTCCATTTTTGTACTACATCACTGTAGCATGTGAAGAGTTAGTTATTTTGTCCATTGTTAGAGTTAGTTAATAATCCCATACCTACCTAATATTTTGTAAAAGACTTATTCCTCATCTTTGTTTAACTCGAGGATGAGTTTTCATTTAGTTGTGAGGGTATGATGAGACATGATTTGATGGGCCTTGATGTCGGATATGCGACGTTGGAGTCTCGATGTCATGTACCTGACATCGGGGCTAATAAGTGACATCAAATGCCTGACGTCATCTCATCTGGACCTTAGCTATAAATACTACACTTGGGCTTTCATATGAGACAGTTTTGGCTTAGAGTTTTTAACACATATTAGAAATAGTTAGTTTTTAGTTCTTTTTTTTCTATTATTCATAGTGCATGCCTATAGTGTGATGTTTGTAATCATGTGACACCTTTGTTCGAGTGTGATGTACTTGGACATGTCATATGACTGGCAATAAAGAGCAAGATTACTTCCATCATTGCAACATCCACTTAGATTAATATTGTTGTTTTAATTATTTAATGCTTTCCTTAGTTAAATATTTCCATTTATTGTTATTTCCGCTTCTTGTTATTAAGAGGAATGTGTACACCTTAATCACAAGCATTTAAGTGTAAATACTTGGTCGCCTAGAGGTGTATCATTTGGCATAACTAGTGACGTACACTTGGTAATCCCAAAAGTAGCCCCATGAAGTCCAAAACGTGCATGGATGATTAAGAGCGGATACCATCACCATAGGCCAACTTAGACTTATTTTCCATTATTCATTATTTAATCAATTTATCTCTTTTCATCACTAGGAGTAGCATAGAATTAGGAAATATCATACGCCTCACTTTGGACTAAACCATACGTGACAAGCTACCACTAGTCCAAGTGGGAAGACAATGAACTATGATCAAAGCATAATGATCTAGATGCCACAACTAGTCCTATCCACGGAATTTGATTGGATCATGTATGAACACTTGTGATTCGTATGGTTCAGTGTAGGGGTACCTCGTCGCTCATCAAGGTATAAGGTGCAAGGTATTATTGAGGGTAGTGAGGAGTTATATAAAAGAAGATTTAGTATGTGGAGTGGTGGGTTGATGAAATTCATGAGTATAGCAATGATGGGAAGAATTATGGACTATGGAGCCACTTGCTGACACAAGTTGTTGGACATAGTAGTCATATGAATCTGGTTGGTTGACAACATCCGTCATGACTATGGGTTTTCCCACTAATGATAGTAATCTTGAGGTTGAGGTGACATTCCACTTGAATAGTATTGCTATTGGTGGAACTATTACCATTAGTTACCTTGAGGGTAAGGCAACCTCTTGGGTGATTATCATCTAACAAGCTTTGGATTTAAAGCATAAAACTAATATTTTTGTAAGTATGACGTGATTGGGCAACATCCCTTAGGATGTTCATATTGGCATATATCACATCCTCCATTGTCTGAATTAGAATCTATAACCTCTTATACCACTACATCCTTACCTTTTTAATGATGACAGTTCTTCATTGCATTTTTATTTATTTTCGTATCCTTATCCTTGATCCTCTGCTATGTTTTATCCTTCATGATCTTAAGTGTTGTTTGAAACTTCTCATCTAGAGAGTTTCACATCTTATCTACCTTGACCAATATCTTAGTGACAGATTCTTAAATCAGTAAGATCTTCCTTTACATAATCTTTTCAAATGGTGCTTCCTCCTTTGGGTCATAAAGACATAACTCCTTTTTGAGAATGTAGCAATCTCTATTATACTTCTTGATACACTCTCTTTTCTTTCCTTGCTACCTAGTCAATGAGCCTTTAGATTCAATGAACCCTCATTTATGATAGTCTTCCTTGGACATAGATCCCAAGAGTCTCTCTAGTTTTTTTTCTAAGCTCCTTTATGATATCACAAAGATACTCCCTCTAAGAGAAACCATGGCTTGGACATTAGTGTAGTAATAATGAATAGCACCTACCCAAGGTTGCATTAAGGAAGTTATGGTTATCTTGCTTCTACCATTGAATCTACTTCCTCAAGTTGGACACCTTCGAGTATGTCTAATACTTGTCATTAAATAGCTATAGCATTGTGCTCCATTTATGAATAGATTCTAGTTGTATGGACTAATACCAACTTTTTGCTTCCTTTATGAGTGTCTTGAAGAATAACTTAAGTTTCTACCAATCATTTTCAATGTTTTGCAAGGCATAGACATCATGGAAGGCTTGCAACTGGTGTTGTGGATTAGCATTATAACCTCTCTCAAATTTATAAATATAGTTTATGTTAAGCCATTTGATCTAGCTATGCCTTTTATGCTTAATGAGGATGTGACTACCTCACAAATGGTAATCATGCGCCTTGTATAGAGTAATGATTCATCATAGTTATCTTGTTCATTGTGATCTCTGTCATGACCATGTCTCCTATGATGTGCCCTATTATGCCTTCTTTCTTGATGCTCCTCTTCTTCCTGTTCCTATCTATATTTCCTTCTTCCATCTCTATGATGGGATCATCTTTCATCTCCACCTTATCTCTAGTCATTTCCCCTAAGGTCTTGATCATGCTCTTCCTTGTTAAAGCTAGATGATGATGAAGATGGATAGCTAGGAGCGTTATGCTAGCTTGCTCTTCTTCTCTAGATCCTTGATTATTTTCTTGCTTGGTGATTGGGAGACCTTGATCTTGAGATCCTCTTTGTTTTGGATCTAACTTTTTCCTTACCTTGGTTACTTGCCACGATTGAATGTGAAGTAGGTTCACTCCAATGGAAAATTACCTTCAAACCTACTAAATCCAAATATTATGAAAAGATGAATAATATGCTAGAAAATAAGAAAACTAGCTATCTTCAATTATTAGAAAAAGATTACATGAGGGTTTCCAAAATTCACAAAACATCCAAAATACTCTCATTACTCAAATGATGCTCTAGAGCATGAGGCTCTACAACCACATAATGACTTTTCTTCATGCAAACAAAATCAATGGAGAATCTCTTCCATAATTTAGAATTGAGATCTTAATTCATAAGACATAAGAGACACTAGGCCAATGTCTAATCAATTTACTAAGTGCTGCATACACACTTGCACACTCTTCACATGTTCTCTCATGACATCACACTCACATATCTTCTTAGTTCAAGCATAAAACAAACCAATATTTATTAACAAGAGAATGCAAGATACCTAGAAACATTTTTCCAACTCAACTAGAGGATCTTCGGCTATTTTCTATCCTTTCTCACCTTCTCTCAGCTGATAATTTTGAAAGTTTTCCTACTCATTTGGGTTATCTCAAACCTCCTCAAAATGTCTCACTATTAAACTAGGAATATAGGTGAGATATCTCGTATGAGCATGAGATGTCTCCATTGTAGCTAGGATGTTTCAATTCAACTAGAGATGTTTCATCCAAAACAAGGACTTTTTGCTTGAGATATCGAGATTTTTCTCAAGACATCTCCTTTGAACCTAGGATGTCTTTTGTAAGCTCTTAACTCCCAGCCAAGATGTCTTCTATTCTCCAAGACATCCCTCTTAAGAGCTCATGTCTTACGTAAGATGATTCCATGACCTACAAGATGTTTCCATGAAGCTTGAAATGTATAAAAACACACATGTAGGGAAGAGAACAAGGGAATCGAAAGAGGTGTTCCTACACTAGCTCTCCCACCCTTTGGAAAGTGAACTTATGTGAATAAGGGAGTAGGGGTTGAAGCGATCCCCCACTCATGTAGTTTAGTCTCATAGACCCATACAACATCATCAATGGATTGATCCTTTCTAATGGAGCAAGTACTCATGCCTCTTTGCTCCATGAATGCTTGAAGCTTCTCTTTACTTGAGTACGATTACCTTCCTTTGCATTGAAGGCTTGGATTGATCAATAGCTCCCTTCAACTCAATGATGCTATCCTATATGGTCTCCTCATCAACTGATCCATGATAGTGCATAAGATTTAAAACATTAAACACAAAAGGCATACCAACATTGTTGTTTATATTAATTTTAAAAGCATTATTATTAATCTTAGCATTAATTCAAAAGGGTCTCATGTTCTTTGCCTTTAGCTTAGAGAAGTTAACATTCCTTAAGCGCTTCTTCTTCAAGTGCATCCAAACCAAGTCACCAATAAAAAAAATTTAGCTTCCATTTACTCTAATTTCTCTTAAGGACTCCCTCTTCAACATTCTTCTTAATATTTGAGTTTACTTATGCATGGAGATCCCTCATCTCTTGCACAAAGCAACACTAAATTGAGCTTCACCATCAAAGCTCTTCAAAGTATCCATCATTTTAGGAGAAAAATCATAATTCATCTCAAATGGACTTTTATCGATAGTAATATGAAAAAACATTATTGTATAAAAACTCAACATGACACAAGAATTTTTTCCACCCATTTGGTTGTCCATCATACAAACATATTAATATGTTCAACAAGGATTTATTCATCACCTCCATTTGGTCATCATATTGTATATGGTATGCATTAGAAAAATTCAATTTTGTTCCTAAATTTTTTCAAAGGAACCTCCAAAAATGACTTGTGAATTTGGAGTCTCTATTACTAACAATGTTCAAAGGAATTCCATGTAACTTTACAACATGTTGAGAAAATAAATTTGCCACATGAGAAGCATCACTCATCTTTTACATGGAATGAAGTGTACCATTTGAAAAACCTGTTCACAACAACAAAAATTGCATCATTTCCACTCTTGGTTTTTGGAGTATCACTCATAAAATTCATAAATGCACTTTCCCATGAACCCTTAGGAATCAAAAAAGGCATATAATGTCCATCCACTCCTTTACCTCTTTTGAACTTTTGACAAGTTAAACACTACAAAAATTTCAAAACTTTAGTTGTCATACCATGCTAAAAATAGTATCTGCCCATAAATTCTAATGTTTTATCCTTGTCCATGTGACCTACCATGCTGCTAGAATGCTTTTCAAGAAATATATTTTTTCTAAAATCATAATTAGGAACACATACCTTTCCTTTTTTAAACAATAGTTCATCTTGAATATGATAGTTTCTCCATTGGTCTATCCTACTCAATAATGGCTCTTTGAGGCTCTTCGAAACTTGCCCAAAATCAACATTATGCTCATACAAATCAACAAAATCACCCATATCTTCCACATGAGGTACATTAAAATTTACCATAGGAACTTTGGACAATATATTAGCCATCACATTGACTTTTCCACTTTTGGTTTTAACACAAAATTAAACTCCAGTAACTATGAAATCCAATTCATGTGCTTTATACTCATCTTATTTTTAGAATCTAGAAATTGCAATGCTCTATGATCTATCATTAAGGTGAATTTCTTGGGCAATAAATAATGCCCCGAATTCTTGATTTCTTGAAGAATGTCATACAACTCCTCATATATGCTATATTTTTTCCTTGGCTCATTTTACTTTTCAAAAAAGAAAGTAATATGTCTACCTTCTTATGAAAGTACTCCACCAATGGCAAGTCCACTTGCATTCACGTCAACCTAGAAGAGCTTTTAAAAATTTTGAATTGCAAGCATTGGTTCATTGATAATTTTTGTTTTCAACAAGTCAAAGCCCCCTTAGGTTTCATTATCCCACTTGAAATCTTTATTTTTCTTCAACAAAGTAAACATAGGTCAAGAAATACCATTAAAATTTTTGAACTATCTATAAAAAAACGTCTAAATTAAGGAATGATCTTACCTCCTAAACATTATTAGGAGTTGGCCAATCCCTAGTAGCCTTCACCTTTGTAGCTTTATTTCAATTTTGTTTTTAGAAACCACATGTTCCAAATATGTGATTTTCCTATTAAACAAGTGACTTTTCTTCACATTGATCACCAACTGTGCTTCCTCTAGATTTAGAGATAGCATCCACAAGTGATCCAAATGCTTTTCTATATTTAAGCTATATATCAAAATATTGTTAAAAAAGACAATACAACACTTACCAATTAAGTCCTTTAATACATCTTGTATCAACCTCATAAAAGTAGGAGGTGCATTTGTGAGCTCAAATGACATCACCAACCACTCAAATAATTCATCTAGTATCTTGAAAGCTATATTTCATTCATCATTAGTCTTGATCCAAATTTGGTGGTAACCCCTCTTCACATTGGTAAGAACATCAAAGATATCATCCATCCTTGGAATAGGAAACATGTACCTCACTATTATTTGATTCACTACCCTGAAATCAATGCATATCCTCCATTCATCACTATTCTTCATTGGCACTAGCACTAGTAGAATTACATAATGTGAAATGGATTTCCTCATGAAATCATTTGCAAGTAACTTCTCTACTTGCCTTCGTAATTTTACCCATTGATTTGGAGCCATTTAGTAAGCTCTCTTATTTGGAATGGTAGCACTAGGAATGAAATTAATTTGATGTTGTGCATTCCTCATTGGTAGCAATCTATCCAATTCCTATTTAAATACCTTGTAAAATTTCTCCTTCAAGCCTAGCATGCCTATAGGAAGTTCAACTTGCACATCATCACAGTTGGATGCAATTTTTGATACAACAATAAATTCAAAATCGATTTCATCATGTTCGTTAATGTATTCCCTCTTTCCTAGAAGGATTAATAAAGCATTAAGTAAGCTTTATTGTGTCTTACTTATTCAGCCATTATGGGAATCAGCTCATGGATTCCATTAGATCTAGCTACACTTCATATATTTCTTGCTCCATCAAATTGAGCACCATTGTCAAAATTCCAAGGTCTACTAGGAATTACATGAGCATAATCTATTGGAAGCACATTATAGTTCACAACATCATGAAAACTTCCAATTTTTAATTTCAAAGTATATTGTTTCCTTTCCTATTAAGAGAAATCCCTAGATAACTAATGCACTTTATAGGGTCTTGGATGAGCATTAGTTACCAAACCCAAGAAGAAATAATATTTTCTTAGATTTCCCCATCAATCGAAACATGAATCCATTTCCCACTAAGTAAACATTTAGCCCCATCTTGAAATACCATTTTCTATTAGGATGATCTTCTCTATTCACATTTCCCATGAATTCACAAGAATTTAATTCAAAAATTTCCTCAATCTTAGGAGCATTAGAACTACCTTTTTGAAGAGCTTGATTTGATGTCTTCTTCACCTCCATGATTTACACATCTTTGCTCTTGGTTACCTAGTAAAGTGGACATTTCCATTATTTGTATTCCCATTCTCAATACTTGAAGCATTGAATCTTGGATGAGCTGCTACCTTAATGCTTGTCTTCCTTTCCTTGGTTCTTCTTGGCTTTGTCCTTCTCATAACCCTTCTTTGTCTTCTTGTCATGACTACCATCTTTATCTTTAAATTTGAACTTGGATTCGTTCTTTGATTTGGATCCCTTATTATTCCCTTTGGAAGTTTGTTTGCTCCTATTTTTAAATCCACTTAGTTTCTTTTCTACCTTGAATATCAAATCATAAGTCTTATTAAGAGTTTGTGGCTCATAAAAAGATAACTCCTACTAATACATCATTATGAGACCTCATAGAAATATTGAAGCTTATTCATTCTTCCAATTCACTTTAGCTTGATGGAATAGATCATAAAATTTGATGTAGAACTATTTGACATGCTTATTACCTTACCTTAGGAATTTCAACTTCATAATGATCTCTTGCCTCTAACAAGATTGTTCAAATTTTCTTTACAACCAATATTTTATTAGCTTTCAATCTCTAATTTGGCCGAGAGGCCATTACCAGTCATATTTCGGTAATGCCAACTTTGTCCATAACGTTGACTAACGTTGACTTTCCCGAGAGGCCATTACCAATCATATTTCGGTAATGCCAACTTTTTCCATAATGCTAACTAACGCTGACATGTTATAAAAGGTTATGTCCATTTCAAAACAGAAATACATTTAGAAAGGTTTCATAATATGTTTAGAAAGGTTGCGTAAATACAGATCATGCTAGGTGATAGAGAGTGTGAGTTAAACTGAGCAAGACAACAACGTCTTAGAGATCAAAGAAGAGAAGCTCAGCAAGGGGGAGATCCTTTGGAGTTGCAAACAATGGAACAAGATCGCTTACATCAAAGAACGCGTTGAGCAGAAATGCAGCAACAACAGGTGGAAGGAAGTGAGGTTTGTAGATGAAATTTTATTTTTGTTTTAAATGAAATTCATTTAATGTCTGATTTAATAAAGCTAAATATATTAGGTCACTTTGTATAGTAATATTTCACAGAATGGAAGGGATCACAGACAAGGACAAGGAAGAGGTTGTGGACGTGGACAACGACAAGGACGAGAATGCATAAATGAACACGAAAATCACTTAGCAGTCATTGCTATTGATGAAAATGTTCATTAGCCTCAATTGCATCAAGAAGTTATTTCACATATAGGACGTGATCGTGGTTGTGGTTGTGGACATGGTTGTGGATGTGGTCATGGTTGTGGATTTGGTTAGATGTATTCAAATAATGATGATTTGATGGTCGAAGATGAATTACTTATAAATCCTATAGAGATTGTTACTATAGAATGAAAATGTGCACAAGGGCATGAAAGACAAGAATGTTTTAGACAACAAAAAAGACAAGCAGAAGTCACAGAAATGTTAGATTTAGTTGCAAGACTTGATCAGGAATAGGCTCAACCAAGATTGTGAATGGAACATCAACAAATATCTTCTAAACATATGAACAATCAGGTATCTTATCCAAATCTTCATAAGTCAAATACACAAATCATGCATGCAATAACAAGATTTTCAAGCAAGGTTGATAAGTTTAGTGTTCCTCGATCATGTGGTATTTGCAATGAAAGTTTTTTAAGTATGTTAATGAAACCTGTACAAAGATTTGGTCCAACATGTGCAAGGTGTGCAAATGAAAAAGTGATGGGGATCTTGAATCATGATGGTGAAGAGATTAAGTGTTTTTCTGTTGATAATAATATGGATCCAGAACCCTAGCCAATAATCTTATTAGAACTATTAGAAGTTGAAGAAATGCTTATATCACGAATTAATCCTATTTTACAAGTTACGCATGCTATTGGAGGTCAATTACAATATAAAGGACATACCATTAGTTTTATGCAAGATGTATCTGAAATTGGAACTAGGCTACCTTTGAGGATTCATGAAATTCCAATGCTGATACTAAGACAAGTTGATCAAATTGTAACAACCTATAACTTTGTTGTAAATAAAAAGCGTGTGTATGCTACCTTATTGTATAAGAAACAAAATGATCCATTCTATCAGGATGTAGAAATAGATGAGCATGCTTTCGATGATGTTAGTGATACAGGAGATGTTAATGTTTTTGAAAGGATTCGTTATATTAGATTGTCTGAGGAGGATTGTGAGATGAGATTATAGTTTGATGGTCCTTTGGTTGATTTAAAGGAGGAAAATATTATTAGACACACATCATCAGTAGCATCACATCTAGTTCTTCTAGGGAAAGAACTTGATCTACTAATAGCTTGGTTAGAAAATCCAACTGTTGAAAGTTCAAATTACGCACAATGGCCAATACTTTTAGAGTCACCCATCAATGAGTTTAACATAGTTGGAATGCTTCCAATGTCATTTCCAACATTATTTCCACGTGGAAAATGTGACTTCCTTACAAGAAGGTCCAAGGATGTCATGTTACATGAATATGCTAGACATCTACTTCGATATAAGGATGGCAGATTTGGACGTCATAAAAGATTCAGGTATCATAAATTAATTACATTTACATTGCTAAATAGCATTCATGTTTTTGACATCTTATGAACTAATTACATAGGAATTTTATTTTCATTTTCAGGTATCACATTTATAACATGATAACGAGACATCGTGCACTAAAATCAACATCAGTATTCTTTAAAAAAAATATTACAAAAGCACCATTAACAATCCAAGAATTACGTGAAGGACTACAAAATGCACCATTAGATAATTTTGTTGATAATTTGATGAGATTTTGGACAACGATACGAGGAACGCCTTCATACTAGAGAAAATGCAAAGCGCAGTTGTTTGATTTGATAAATGAGTTGGGTGCACCAAGTATTTTTTTTACTCTGAGTGCAGCAGATCTTTATTGGCCAAATCTACATAAGGTAATGCCTACAGAACCCCCACAAAATGTTTTTGAGATAAGAGAGTGGAAAATGAAAAATATTATTGAGAACCCACATATAGTTGCTGAGTTTATGCATCTTCGACATAAGGCATTTCGAGAAATGATTTTATTTCAAGAATTTGATGTGGTTGATTACT